>PVLC010003163.1:0-101538 GCA_004027655.1 Graphiurus murinus
GCCAAGATCACTTCTCGCGCCCCTCCCCGTCTCCTCCCTCCCCACCCCCCCCTCCAGCCCCCTCCCAGCGTTCAGGAGGACCAGCCCGGCCGGCCGGCCAGCTCGGGTTGCCCAGCGGCCGGATGCGCTCAGCAAACGCGGCCCCTGTCGGATTTCTGCTAAACTGCACAGTGACGACCGCGGCGGCGGCGGCCGGGAGAAGGCTCCGGAGGCCGGCCTCGCCCGCGCACTCACCCCGCCCATTTCCGATTTGTATCCACTAGTATTTGCTGTATATATTTAGATGCTCCAGTGTGGGACACATGTATGTTTACAATTGTTATGTCTTCTTGATAAATTGACCTCTTTATTATTGTATCATAATCTTTGCTCTTATGACAGTGTCTTAAAATCTATTTTGTCTGATGTAATTATAACCTCCCTAGTTCACTTTTGTTTACCATTTGTATGTAATATATTTTTTTCTGTCCCTTCACTTTCAATCTATGTATGCCTTTAAAGCTAAAGTAGGTCTTTTATAGGCAGCACTTTGATGATGATGATGATGGTTATTTACAGTACTAGGGATTGAACCCATGCATACCCTACCACTGAGCTATACCCTAGTTCTTTTTATTTTTCTTTTTCTTTTTTTTTTTTTTTTGCGGTACTGGGGATTGAACTCAGGGGCGTTCTACCTTCGAGCTATACCCCCAGCGCTAGTTTTTATTCTTTATTTTGAAACAGGGTCTCACTAAGTTGCAGAGTGCCTCAGTAGGTAGCTGAGGCTGGCTGCGAACCTGGATCCTCTGGTCTCAGCCTCCCAAATGCTGGGATTACAAGTGTGCACCACCACGCCTGGCCCCTAGTTCTTTTTATTTTGAAACAAGGTCTTGCTAAACTGCTAAGGCTGGCCTCTAACCTGCAATTCTCCTATATCAGCCTCCCAAGTACTAGGATTACAGGCATGTGCTACCAAGCCTGGTTGGTTTGATTATTTTTGTAAAAAATTAAGTTGGCCACTTTATGTATTTTGACTGGAGAATTTAATCCATCTACCTTTAAAGTATTTTTTTTTTATGGTAAGGACTTACTACTGCCTCTTTGTTGATTGTTTTCTGACTGATTCTTAGATCCTTCATTCCATTCTTCTTTTTTGCTATCTTCTTTTGTGACCTGATAATTATTTTTATAATAGTATGTTTTTAATTCCTTTCTACTTACTGTTTGTGTATATACTTCATATTTTTTCTTTGTAGTTAGCATAGGGTTACATAATGCATTTTATAGTTAAACATTCTCCTTCAACTGCATATAAAACTCTGCACTTTAACTCCTCCTTCTCTGACATTTTATAATATTAATGTCACAATTTACATCCTTATATATCATATATCTATTAACAAATTTTGTAATTACAGTTGTTTTTTAACACTTTTGTCTTTAAGTTTTTTTTTTTTTTTTTTTTTTTTTGAGATGGGGTATCTCTATCTCACTGTGCTACCCAGACTGGTCTTGAACTTCTGTATGTAAGTGATCTTCCTGCCTCAGTGTCCCAAGTGCTAGAACTACAGGAGCATGCTACCATGCCTGGCTGTCTCTAAACTTTTATACTAGAATTAAGAATGTTTTATGCATTACCATTATAGTATTAAAGTATTCTACATTTGACAACATTCTTACCTTTACAGTGAGTTTTATACTTTCATCTATTTTCATGTTGTTAGTGGTTTTTTTTTTCACTTCTCACCCTATAAACATCAGTTTCTAGTATCTGTGTACATCTTATGAAATTTCTTCCATATTATTTCAGAAATCCCTTTCTTTTCTCTTTGCATGTTATCAATATTCTCTGTGCCTCTCCTTTGTGTTTTTTCTCTCTCTCCCTCTGTGGCTTTTTTTTTCTCATTATAGACAAATGCTTTTTATATGATGACTAGATAGGTCCTGGAAGCTCCAAGTTAACAATATTTCATCCTAGAGGCTGTTTTTCTACCATAGTTTCTCCTCCCAATGTCTGTATATTAATCCCAGGGAATGGCTAATTAATATTAATTCCAGGGAAGGACTCTGATTGGTCCTGGCTAATCACATATCTATTTTTAGACCAATCATTCTGCCCTGAGTAATAAGATTCTATGATTAGTTCTGGGTCATGCTTAAACACAGAAAAGGCATAGGGCTAAGCACTCCCAAATAAAGATATCAAAACCACAACAGTAGGGATTGGGAGTCTGTGGGAACTTTCTTTTCTTTCACAGTTCTATGGGAAAATATGTAGTTGTTGTCAGGATTAAAAGAGTAGGGTTTTCTCTGCTTCTCTTTGCTGATTTAGGACTGGGATTTCTTAGGTTTCAAAAATCAACTTAGGTTCTAAATAGAGATGGCTGACAGAACACTTGCACCAGCTGGCATCTTGTGAAATCTTGAGAGTAAACAAGAAGGAAGAATATTTAAAAAATACTAACTCAAATAAATGAAGAAAAAGGAAAATGAAGCTAAAACATCTAGATCTTGGAAGTTGAAAGGCACATGGACAAATGGTAACTGGTTTAGTTCCTCCTACAGCTGGCTAAGGAGTCAGATTTGCCTGCTCTGTTGAGAAGCAGTCTAAAAGCCGTAGATATTGACACTTTCAGATACTTTTGAAGTAGAGGTAACAAAAAGGCCTGAAAAGCAAGCCTACCTCTGGCCTGAGAGATACTGGACATAGTAGACTGTAGGGGTGCGGTACTGAAAATGTAGTCATGTGAACATTCTATAGTCAATGTCCTCTAATTTTCTCCCATTCAGCTTCTAGGATGCTGACTGCCACACATGTACTCTCTGCACCAGAGTTGAGAGATATATTTAGATTTATCTTTTTCTTTTTTTTTTAGTTTCCTCAGAGATATTGATATTGGAGGTTCTTTAATGGAATGTCCCATGATTTCCCTCCAGTAAAGACCACAGTTGATAAGTCACACCATGGATTGCATTTCTAATCATTGTGTTAACATCCTGAGCTTGAATACTGCAGACAGCTTAGGATCACTAGATAGCTGAGGAAAGCTATGAAAGAGTTTATACAGGTTTATATGAAAGAGTTTAATACAAGCAGAAATGTTATTTTATTCTCCTCCTCCTCCTTTTCCTGTTCCTCCTCCTCCTTCCCCTTTTTGGTACTTGGAGATGGAACCCAGGGGTGTTCTACCTTTGTATTATATCCTCAGCCCCATTTTTAAATTTTTAGACAGGGTCTCACTAAGTTGCTGAGGGCCTTGCTAAGTTGCTGAGGCAGGCCATGAAACTGTAGTCCTCCTGTCTCAGGCTTCCAAGTATTGGATTACAGGTGTGCACCACCATACCCGGTTTTTTCTTTTGATTTTATGTTTCTTTCATATTTGTCTTCCAACATTTCTATAGGATTTTTTGTTCATGTTATTCAATTTTTAATTTTCAAGAATCCTTTCTTAATCTCTGAATGTTTCTTTTCATAACTTCCTTTTTTAAAATGAAATTTTATTATACTAGGGACAAAGGGAAGATCCTAAAAGCTTCCCAGAGGGGAAAAATGTGTCATCTACAAAAGATTAGTAAACAGAACTTTTGAACATTAATTCTGCTGCTGACCTTTGAACTTTTCAATAGTAGTTCTGAAAGCTAGAAGCCAATGATGAATCAATGCCTTCACAGACTGGAAGGACAATGCTTCTCAACCTAGAATTTCATATTAATCCAAGCTATTCAGCAAGTGTAAGGACTGAATAATAACATTCGGAGACATTTAACTCTCATGTACTTTGCCACAAAGTTGTTGGGAGACATTACCAAAGCTCATGCATAAATCAAGGGAGAAAAGAAAGCATAGGATATAGGAGAATAGGAAATCTAACTCAAGAAAATGGTGAAAGAAATTGAGGCAAGGGGTAAAGAGAGGCATCTATGCACCAGATATAAGGACAAGTGGTCCAAACTGGAGAAAGTCAGAGGCTCTGGGGTAAGATAGCAGGTAGGAAAGTGGGACAGGGGAGGGGCAGGGGAACTGTGAAAGAGGAATGTTTCAACTATGGAAGATAACAAATAATGCCTAAAACTAAAAACACATTGATATTACTCCTTTTTTATATTTTAGAAATATCAAAGTAATATCAAACGAATCAGATAAAAAAGAATGGAAAGCTTCTGTCTCTGGGGATTGGGGGTGGTTTGAGTAGGAAGAAGTAGTAGGCTGCTATTTTTATAGCAAGTTATTTGACTGTTACACTATGAATATATATATATATCTTTTTGATCAAAGCTCACATAGCATGCCTGACCTCCTGTGCAGCTGCCTGCCTGGTGATTGAGCATTGCTTCCCTCAGAGTGGGTAGTCCCCCGGTTGGCATGTTCTGTGCACAGAGCTGCTCACTGCTGTAACTGCTGCTGACAGGAACCCCTATCTTGCCCACTGCATCTCATCTCCAAAGCAGTTTCTTCCTCGTTGAATTAAACATGATTTGTCCTGTCTCATTTTGATATTAAACATGATTTTGAACATTTTCCTGAGTCTGGTGCTGTGTGGCTCTTGACAGGAGCTGTTATGAATGCTGATGGAGTATGGGTGGAACGCAGGGGCTGGGGAGTGTGTGGAGGGTGAGAGGAAGAGCAGGCACTTGCAGGGAGCTGACCCTGGCTGGGTATTTTGACTTGTCTTGACATACACCAATCTGGCCTAAGGTTATCCAAGGGGAGATGTGCTGGCACGTGTCCTGACTAGCTTGATGCCTTCCTGTGTTTTCTTGGTGCCAAGGGCTAGGAGAAAGCCTGATTCACCTAGTTTTCTGAGGCTCTGGGGTGGACTCTTGGGGCTTCGGCTTTAGTTGCTCTGCTACCGGGGAAGGGGATGCCCTGACTCTTCCTGCAGGAGCTTGACTCTACTTCCTTCAAGGCCTGACCCCAACACCACCTCTCTAGGAACCTTGTGGTTGCCCTGCTGAAAAGAGTTTCTTCCTCTTTGTGTTTCCACACCTTTATATCTTGGCACCTTTGAGTGCGTGTCTCTTTCAAACTTGTGTGGCCTTTATGATCTCTTTTACAACCCCTAAAACATCCCAAATCCTGTGACTTAAAATGACTAGCATATAAGTCTAGCTTATGAGTCCAGGGGTACCTGGGTGGTTATGGTGATCTGGGATAGGCTTAGCTTATCTCAGGTGGGTTCAGTTATGTGTTTCTAGTTAGTTGGGGGCTCTTGGGGGGACTGAATCAATTAGAAGGGCTTTTCTCATATGCCTGAGAATTGACTGGCTATCATTGTAATTGTGTCATGAGGTCTCTTATCCTCCAGCAGGCTAGCTTAGGTACATTTGCATGGCAGACTCAGTGGTCCAGGAGACAGGAAGCCCTCAATACCCCTGGAGGCCTAGGCTAAGAACTAGCACACTGCCATGCCTTCTTCATTCTGTTGGCCAAAGCCAGCCCACATTTAAGAAGAGGAGAGACAGTTCCCATCTCTTGATGGGAGTTGCTGCAAAGTGACATTGCAATGGTGTAAAGGCAGGGAGGGAGGGAGGATTATGACTAATTTTGCAATCTATTATAGCAGGGTAATAGCTAAAACAGTTTTTTTTTTTTTTTTTTTTGCGGTACTGGGGATTGAACTCAGGGGCGTTCTACCTCCGAGCTACACTCCCAGCCCTATTTTTTATTCTTTATTTTGAAACCGAATCTCACTAAGTTGCAGAGGGCCTCACTAGGTAGCTGAGGCTGGCCGCGAACCCGGATCCTCCGGTCTCAGCCTCCCGAATGCTGGGATTACAAGCGTGCGCCACCACGCCCGGCTCTAAAACAGTTTTTAAAAAAACTTCTTGGTACACTATAATTGTATATGACAGTGAGATTCATAGTGATACATTTATATATGCACATAACATTATTTGGTCTGTTTCCCTCTCCGTACCCCTCCTTTTCCTCTCATCTTCCCTACCCCATCCCTTTATACTACTCTATTGACTTTCTACTACTCTTCTAATTTTCATGAGATCCTTCATCTTTCCTTTTTTTTAACCCCTCTAGCTTATGTATATTAGAGGAAACATGTGACCTCTGATTTTCTGAGTCTGGCTCTCAGTATGATATTCCCCAGTTCCTCTATTTTCCTGCAAGTGACGTAATTTTGTTCTTCTTTTCTTTCTTTCTTTTTCCCTTTCTCTCTCTCTCTCTCTTTCAATTTTTGTGGTACTAGGGACTGAGCCCAGGGGCATTCTACCACCAAGATACACCCCCAGGACTATGTATGTATGTATGTATGTATGTATGCATGTATGTATGTATGTATGTATATTTTGAAACAGAGTATCACTAGGTTGCCAAGAATTCTGCTAAAATCTGAGGCTGGCCAAGAACCTTTGATCCTCCCGTCTCAGCCTCCTAAGTACTGGGATTACAGGCGTGCGGCACCATGCCGAGCTTCATTCCTAGTCTTTAGAGGAACCTCCATACTGATCTCCATAGCGCTTGTACTAATTTGCAATCCCAATAGTGTGTAAGGATTCTCACACATCCTCACTCGAATATTATTATTTGTATTCTTGATGATTGCTGTTCTAACTGGAGTGATATGAAATGTCAGTGTAGTTTTAGTTTGCATTTTCCTGATTGCCAATGATGTTGAACTTTTTAAAAATATATTTGTTGGCCATTTGTATTTCTTCTTTTGGGAAATGTCTATTTAGATCAATTGCCCATTTATTAAGTGGGTTGTTTTTTGGTGTTTATATATTTTTTTGAGTTCTTTATATACTCTGGATATTAATCCTCTGTCAAAGGAGTAGTTGGCAGAGATTTTCTCTCATTCTGTAGGCTCTCTCTTCATGTTCTTGATTCTTTCCTTTGCTGCATAAAAGTTTTCTTTAATTTGGTGCTATATCATTCATTAATTCTTGGTTTTATTTTCTGAGTTTTAGGGGTCTTACTGAGGAAGTTCCTGCCTGTGCCTCTATGTTGGGCCTATGTTTTCTTTTAGTGGTTGCAAGGCTATTGGTCTAATTTCTAAGTCTTTAATCCACTTTGAGTTGACTTTTGTGCACTGTGAGAGATGGGTATAGCTTCATTCTTCTACATATGGATATTCAGTTTTCCTAGCACCGTATGTTGAAAAGCCTGTCTTTTTCTCTAACATGTACTTTTGGCACCTTTGTCAAGAATCTGCACAGATTTGTTTTTGTTTCTTCTTTTCCATTGGTCTGTGAGTCTGTTTCTGTGCCCAAACCAAGCTGTTGTTACTATAGCTCTATAGTATAATTTGAATTCAGGAGTTATAATGCCCTCAGCAGTGCTCTTGTTCAAATTACTTTGCTTATTCTGGGTCTTTTGTTTTTCCATGTGAATTTTAGGACTTTTTTATTTTATAGTTTTGTGAAAAATGACTTTGGTATTTTGGTAGAAACTGAATTGAATCTGTAGATTACTTTTGGTACTATGATCATTTTGACAGTATTTATTCTGCTTACTGAAGAATACAGGAGTTCTTTCTATTTCCTAATGTCTTCTTCAACTTTTTTCTTGGAAGTTCTATTATTGTAGAGTTTTTTTTTTCCCTCCTCCGTTAGATTTATTTCTAAGGTATTTTATTTTGGGGGGATATTGTGAATAGAATTGTTTTCTGGATTTACTTTTTAGTGAATTTATTATTAGAATATAAAAACTATTAATTTTGTATTCTGTTATTTTGCTGAATTTGTTTATCAACTCTAGAAGTCTTCTGGTAGAGTTTTTGGGCTTTCTAAGATGATGTCATTTGCAAACAGAGATAATTTTACTTTTTACTTTCCTATATATATCCTTTTAATTTACTTCTGTTGCCTAATCAAGCTGGTTAAAATTTTAAGTACTATATTGAGTAGGAGTAGTGATATTGGACATCCTTTTTTTGTTTCTGATTTTAGAGAAAATGCTTTCAGTTTTCTCCCATTCAATATGATGTTGGCTTTGGGTTTGTTGTATTTGCCTTTATGATGTTGAGGCAAATTCCTTCTATTGTTAATTTCTTCAGTGTTTTCAACATGAATGAATTTGGAATTTTGTCAACTGCCTCTTTTTTTTTTTTTGCGGTACTGGGGATTGAACTTTGAACTCAGGAGCATTCTACCTCCAAGCTATACCCCCAGCCCTATTTTTTATTCTTTATTTTGAAACCGGGTCCCACTAGGTTGCAGAGTGCCTCACTAAGTAGCTGAAGCTGGCCACGAACCCAGATCCTCCGGACTCAGCCTCCTGAATGCTGGGATTACAAGTGTGCGCCACCACGCCTGGCTCCCTTATTTCTATTTATATGATGAATTATATTATTGCTTTGCATACGTTGAATCAATCTTGTATCCCTAGAATAAAACTAAGTTAGTCACAGTGTACAATATTGATTATTTTGAATGTGAGTTGCTAATATTTTAAGGATTTTTGCATCTATATTCATCAAGGATATTGATATCCTTTGTATTTCTATTTATTTTATTTCCTTGATGGATCCTTATCTGGTTTTGATATCAGAGTGATACTGGATTCGCAGAATGAATTTGGGAGTATTCCACTCTGCTATTTCACAGAATAATTTGAGGACTATTGACAATAGTTCTTCTTTAAAGGTTGGGTAAAATTCGTGTGAGAATCCATCTTTTCCCGGTCTTCTCTTTGTTGGCAGGGATTCTTGAAAAATTACTGCTTCAGTTTTCTTCCTTGTTATTGATTAGTTTGGGTTTTCTATATCCTCTTAGTTTAGTTTAGATAGATCAAATGTAATTTTTCAATTTCTATGTAAGTTTAAAAATAGTCCCTAAGGACTTCAATCAAATGAGGAATGATAACAGTAGAATAATGAAAGGGGATTGATGAGGGACAGGGGGAGGAGGTGGGGAGGAGAAAAATAAGGCCTGAGGAAGAGAAGAGTTCAAATATCATACATGAATGTATCATTACCAAACTCAATAACATGTTTGGTGGTGGAGGGGGACAAGAGCAAGGTGGGATATGGAAGGAAATACACCAAGCAATGTGTGCATGTATTGTATCACTTTGAATCCCATTATGATATATCATTAAAATGCACCAATAAAAGTATAAAATATAGTCCCTAATGATTCTCTAGATTTCTGAGCTGTCTGTGGTGATATCTCCCTTTTATCTCTAATTTTATTAATTTGGGTTTTCTTATTTTGATTAGGCTGGCTAAGAGTTTATCCTTATCTTCTTAAAGAACAATCTCTGTTGCATTGATACTTTGTATTTCTTTTATTCTCTATTTCATTAATTTTGGCTCTGATTTCTATTTCCTATCTTCTGCTGGCTTTGGAGTTTGTTTGCTCTAAATTTTAAAACAATTTTTTTTGAGCTTCTTTTTCTTTCTTCTTTTTGCAGTACAGGGGATTGAACTCAGAGGCATTCTACCTCTGAACTATATCCCTAGTCCTATTTTTATTCTTTTTTGTGGAACTGGGGATTGAACCCAGGGGCATTCTACCTCCGAGCTACACCCCCAGTCCTATTTTTTATTCTTTATTTTGAAACAAGGTCTAAGTTGCGGAGGGCCTCACTAAGTAGCTGAGGCTGGCCTTGAACCCAGATCCTCCTGTCTCCGCTTCCCAAGTACTGGTATTACAAGCATGCGCCACCACACCTGGCTTCTATTTTTATTCTTTATTTTTGAAACAGGGCCTCACTAAGTGGTGGAGAGCCTCACTAAGTAGCTGAGGCTGGCCGCGAACCTGGATCCTCTGGTCTCAGCCTCTGAAGTACTGGAATTACAAGCGTGCACCACCACGCCTGGCATTCTTTGCTTAGTTGACCATCTGATGGAGTTTGCCCCTCCACGGTTCTGGTATTTGCTTCTTTTTCTTCTGTGTATTGTATTTCTTTAGTTATTTTCTCTATGCTGGCTTAGTAGTCATGGATTCTTTTAGTTTCTGCTTGTCTTGGAATGTTCTTATTTCTCCATCAATTTTGAATGATGTCTTTGCTGGACATAGCAGTCTTGGTTGGAAGTTGTTTTCTTTCACGGTCTGGAGTGCATCATACCAGGCCCTCCTGGTTTTCATCACTTGGGTTGAAAAGCTTGGCGTGATTATGCTTTGCTCCTGAATATTGCCTGTTCTTTTGTGCTCACTGCTTTTGAGATTCTTTCTTTGGCCTCTATGTTAGTCATTTTGATTATTATGTGGTGTTGGGGAAGTCCTTATTTGTTCTTGTTAGTGTTCTGAATGTCTCCTGTATGTGAATGTCCAAGTCTTTTTCTAAGTTTGGGAAATTCTATGATATTATTTCTCTGAAGAGGTTTTTGATTCCCTTGGTTTGTGCTTCTAGATTTTCTTCAATGCCTATTGCCCATAAGTTAGGTCATTTCATATTATGCCAGATTTCCTGGATGTTTAGTTTTGAATGAACTGCCTTCTAAGAGTTATACCCTGTTTCCCATGTGGTCTAGCCTGCCAGAGGTGGTTTCTATTATGGTCTTTAATTTATTTATTGACTCCTTCATTTCACTCAGCCTCTTTTTGTTTCTTACTTAGTGTCTCAATTTCTCTATTGGTAGTCTCTTTTATTTCCTGTACACTTTCTTTAAGGCCTTTGATCATATTAAATTTCAAAATTTGGAATTCTCTTTCTGGCATTTCCTGCAGGTCAGTACTGATGATTTCCCTTTTTGTTGTGTTGTAGGAGTTTATTGTTTCCTTGCTATTCTTCATCCTGTTTTTAGAGTTCTCAGGCTTGTATTTCTGTTTTCTTGGCATCTTCTTCCTCTTTGTGTGTGAGTTTTGTGTCTGTTATCCTTTTATAGTAAGGTCTAAGCTGGGGGTATATATTTGCCTCTACAAATCTGTCTCTTTTAATCAAATTTTTGAGTTGGTCCCTCTGAGCCTCTGTAACACACAAACAGGCAAACAGGAGTCTCTGGTTGCAGGCCACTGAGCTCTCTAGGTCCCAAATCTGTAGGGCCAGAGACTATGATATTCTGTTCAGATCCTACAGCCTGCTGGTTTGGATTTAATGCCACATAGACACCACCACTGCTCTGCTGATTGTGAACCTATGAATCTTCAGAGCACTGACCTCTGGCCTCTGTGGCCAGTGGGCCTAAGATCAGAGGGCCAGAGATTGTTATGTTTTGAGCTTTTGGCCTGGCTGGCTGAGCTTTGATGGCCCCAGGGACACCACTACTGATCTGCTGATTACTATCACGTGGAACATTGGCAACCACTGGCATGCATGCATGCCAGTCATCAACTCTGCTGGTGGAGAGAGTGTTGAGTTCCCAGCCTATAGCTGTGATCACGTGAATGCCTGCTAACCCCTGTCATCCCTGCTTTCAGGGCCCAAGCTCTGGCACAGAGAGATTGTATCATTCTGAGCCTGGGACTTGGGTGGCTCAGTTACTTAGCCCCAGGGACACCACTGGTCCTCTGGGTAGCTGCAACCACATGGGACCCTGTTGGTCTCTGGCATTGGTGCTTGTAGGGACCAAACACAGCTGGGTGGGAGTTTATAGCTTTCTGAGTCTGAAACTTGGTAGACTGAGTTATTTCATCCCACAGACACCACAGCTGGGTTTCCTGTGGTGATCACTGGAGACCCTGCAAGGGTGCTGCAAACTGCAGACTCCAGGTCTCTCCTGCCCAAATGTCTCTATGGGCTGTCTGCTAATTCACATTTCTGCTTTGTCTGACTGTAGCCCCCACTCCCACTTCTGCAGGGTTGATTTGCAAACTCACAGACCCTGTGAGTTTTTTTGTTGCCATACAAGTACCTGTGGTCCTGTAGGGCAGTCTCCTGCTGGGATGATTTGTTAACTCACAGTCTTGATGAGCACCGCTTGGATCCCCACAGGCAGAGATGAGTTCAGCTGCAGTTGCAGGATATAGCTGGCTCATCTGGGGAGTTGGGTCTTTGTTGAGTGTAGAGAGAAAAGTGTGGCTCCTTTTGATGATGGTTTGTAGTCACTGGCTCAACAAGATTCTGTTGCTTCTTTGCTAGAGTTGGTCTCTGGGAGCCACGGTCCCAGCAGCTGCCAGCCCTGTGGCAAGGTGGTGCTGCCACTATCAGCTCACCAGGTGAGACATGTGGGGCATCTTTCAATCCTCTTCTCTCTCCTCCTCCTCCAATTCCACTGTACTTCAACTTTTGTCATTCTGTTGAGTTTTGGCTGCTTCTCTTTCCTTGCCAAGAAGCAGTCTTCCTGCTGCTTGAGTTCCAAGTCTCAAAGCACCTGAAACATGCTGTCTCCCTCTATTCTGCCATCTTTAATCTCTAAATTTTCTTCTTAAGACTGTTAAGACTGTTGTCAGAGTATCCCAGAGATTGTATCTCCAGTTTCATTTGATACTAGAATTTGTGTGTGTGTGTATGTGTGTGTGTGTGTGTGTGTGTGTGTGTGTGTGTGTGTGTGAGATGGGGATGGGACTCAGGGGCCTTCTACCTCAGGGCTACACACCTAGACCTATTTTATTTATTTTTTTATTTGGAACAAGGTCTCACTAAGTTGCTGAGGCTGGCTTCAAGTCTGCAATCCTCCTGTCTCAGCCTCCCAAGTTCTGAGAGTACAGGCATGTGACACCACATCCAGCTCTGATTCTAGAAAATTCTTAATTTCTTCCGTTATTTTCTTTATAATCCAATCTCTCATTCAAAATTGTGTTATTGTTCATGGTCTCTTATTTTTTTTCTATGTTATTGACTGTAAATTCAAGATCGAATGTACTGTCTTCTAAAATTGAGACTCTGGATTCCACATGGTCTAGTCTGATGGTTGTGTTTTCTCTTGAATTTTTTAGTTGGTCTATTGCATTCTTCATGCCATTGAAAAATTTTTTAAACATTCTAGCTCTTTATTGACATAACTTTTTATATTCCTATTATTTTTTCTGAGTTTCTTCTCCAGATCTTTCTTTATGTCATTTATCAGATTGATAATCAAATTTCTGAATTCACCCTCTAGAATTCTCTGTTCCCCTTCTGATGTAGCTTCCATTGTTGTGGAAGTATGTGTACTGCTTGTTGGTTCTTTTTCTCATGATCTCTAAGTTCTTTGTGTTTTAATTCTTTCTATACTGCTTTTTCCCTTTTGATTCCTCAATGCTAATTTGTGTGGCATGGCAGGATGTGTCATCTCTTAGCTGGTTTACGAATATAGTTCATATGTCCTGGTTCTGTATCTCATATATATATATATATATATATATATATATATATATATATATATATATATGTTATCACCATAGGTTCTAATTTCTTGTGTAGCTGGGGCTAGCAGACAGTAGTGGCAATAGAGTTGAGCACTATATAGCATATTGTATACTTACTATACTACTTGTATCACCAATCACCTGGATGGTGCAGACATCAGTTAGCAACAGTGTTGATATCTCTAAGTTATATAGAGAGTTGTATCCTGTGTGTCCTTGAGTATTTCTGATGTTTTGATGATCACAGCGACATGTATGATAAGGGAGGGAGCTGTGTGAGTTAAATATTTCTAAGGATGGTAATGGTTCTCCAGTTGATAGGAAGCTGGAGTGATGGAGTTAGAGAAATTTGAAATCTTCAAGGGGAGCGAGGAGGGAAATCTGATAGGGATTTGTATGTGTAGATCTTTTGAAAGGGGGAGAAAAGAAAGAGTAGGTAGCGTCCCCAGGCTAGGGGTGGTGTGAGCAGGCAAAGTGAAGGGGTTTTGTCTAGTAGAGGAGCCAGGGAGGACAGAATGAGTAATGAGGTGTTCTGAGAAGAAGTCATGATTTGGAGCTGCTCTAGCAGCCCTCTAGGCTTCATATAAAGTACCACGTCAGTTATACTAGGGGTAATAGTGATTATGATGGATGGAAGTTGAGGAAACCAGTAGATATTTAGGTGACTTTAGAGGAGTTAGTTGGTATATACAGGAGTAGACTATACAGGTGAAAAAAAGAGGGAAAGAAGAAAGAAGCAAGAATAGAAACAAGTAAGAATAAAATCAAGTAGAATAAAAGTTTAAAAAATATAATAAAAAGAAAAACAGAAGAAAATAATAGTAAAAATTTAAAAATTAGTGTTAAAAATTGAAAAATAAAAGGCACGGGCAGGCAGACACACGGGGAATCAAACAATAAAATCCTTAAGAATTGTTTAACAAAAAGTGACAAATGAATAGTCTCATCCTATGCCAGGTTTTTCTTTCTTCTTGCATTGTGTCCTCCCTTGAAGAGATGTAAATGCTCCTGATCCAAAGCTCTGCTTCCCTGCCTATTTGGTTTCTGGCTCCTGGGTTTGTATCTCATGGGTCATAGAGAAGAGGGGAAGGCACGGCTTGAGAACCTGAATTTTCAAGTCTTGTGTGCTGCCTCAGTACTTCACTGATGGAACGGGCACTGCAGCAGATGGGGCGGGTACTGCAGCCTCCCACTAGAGAGGGCTGGTCTGAGGTAGGTTGAACTTTTGTTGCTTAAAGAATTCCTCAGTACTTCGCTAATGGGGTGGTGCGGAGTGGAGGAGCAGAGCCGTACTTCTGGCTGAGTGTAAAATCTCTCCCGTCGAGGTCACTCTGCCCATCTGAAAACCTGCCCCACGCTGACGCTCAAAGTCAGAGTCAGAGTTCAGACCAGGCTTGGATTCTCCCTCCCGCTGAAGACCTTATTTCATCTGCTCTCTGGTAGAAAAGTCAGTCTCCAGTCCCCAGGGTTAGCCCCAAACCCTCAGGGAACCCCCGCTGGCCAGATGCTGGTTTGGTGTTCCCTTCCACCCAGCTGGGCCCTGGCAGGGCCCGGACCCCTCTACATTTGGCAGGGAGGGAGAAAGACTGGCCTGAGCTGGTCTATGATTCCGAGCCCGAAACTCTCCTCAAAATGTCCTTTGCACTGTGTAGCAAGCAATCTGCTGTGCGCTGAACTCAGTGTGCCGTCCTGCCCTGCCCACTTTTGTCTCTTCTTTACTCCTCCCTCTGTAAGCTCTGCACTCACCTCAGTTCAGCGCAGTTAGTTTCCAGAGGAATGGGGATGGTGCCTATGGGTGCCGCTTTCTCTTCAGGGTCACCAGCCAAAAATCACTTTGGGGATGTGCGATTCTGTGTCAGGTACTCTTGCTGTCTGTTTATTACTCCTAGGGAACTGGATTTGTAATCTGGGATTCGTGGTTATTTCTCTTTAAGGGCTCCAAAATTCCCGCAGATGAGAGGTGTGCCTTGTTGTTCTCTCTGCGCCTCTGCTTACTCAGGGATTGTGGCTTTTTTCAGCCTTGGTGGATAGAAGTGCCCTTGTAATTATCCAGAAGTTTGCCACTCTTAATTCCTTTGCTCTTATGAAGGCAGTTGGCATGTGGATACCAGCTCAACGTGGAGCTGCCATGGTGCACCTATGGCAGGCTCCTTGTAGGGTCCCTCTCCATCGCCATCTTTCTCTGTTCTCTTCCAGCTTTATTATTTAACAACAAGAGCCTTGAATGGCTATGGATCTTTTAATTTGCTCTCACTTAATTTTACTTATTTTTAAATATATTTTTATTGGTGCACTGTAATTATACATCATCATGGGGTTCAGAATGATAGAAACAGACATGCACCCAGCACTTGGTGTGTTTCCCTCTAATCCCACCCCATTTCCCCCCACTCCCTGTACCTATATATCATTGAAGTTGGTATTGATAACTTCATATATGAGCATAGCATTATTTTATTTGTCACCTCATCAAGTCCCTTTTTACTTCCCCTTCTCCCTCCCCAAATCTCCTTCCACTCTTCTACTAGTCTCTCCCCTCATTAACCCGAAGTCCCTTTTGTTTCTCAATTTCTCTTTAGTTTCCACATGTGACAGAACACATACGATCCTTCACTTTCTGAGACTGGCAAATCTTGTTTAGCATAATACTCTCCATTTCCATCCATTTTCCTGCAAATGACATCATTTTGTTCTTCTTTATGGCTGGGTAAAATCATTGCATATATATACACCATAGTTTCATAATAAATTCATCTGTTGATGGACACTTAGGTTGGTTCCATAATTTGACTACTGTGAATTGTGCTGCTATAAATATGGATATACATGTGTCATTACAGTATTCTGATTTCTTTTCCTTTGGAAAGATACCCAGGAGTGGTATAGCTGGGTTATATTGTAGTTCATTTTTTGTCTTTTGAGGAACGTCTATACTGATGTCCATAGCATCTGAACTAATTTGCAATCCCACCAACAGTGTATAAGGTTCTTTCCCCACACCCTCATCAGCATTTATTATTTTCTGTATTCTTGATGATTGTCATTCTAACTGGAGTTAGATGAAGTCTCAGTGTAGTTTTGCTTTTCATTTCCCCGACTGCTAATGATGTTGAGGATTTTTTCATATATTTATAGGTCATTTGTATTTCTTCTTTTGAGAAGTGTCTATTCAGTTCAATTGCTCATTTTTTATTGGGTTATGTTTTTTAGTGTTACATTTTTTAAGTTCTTTGTATATTCTAGATATTAGCCCTCTATCAGAGGAGTAGCTAACAAAGATTTTCTACCATTCTGTAGGCTCTTTAGACTCTTGATGGCTTCCTTTGTTGCACATAACCATTTTAATTTAATGCCATCTCATTTGTAGATTTTTTTTTGCTTCCTGAGCTTTTGAGTCTTATTGAGAAAGTCTCTACTAGTGCCTATATGTTGAAGAATTGGTCCTATGCCCTTCTTTAGTAATTTCAAGGTCTCTTTTAGGTCTACTTTTAGGACTTTTATTTATCTTGAGTTGAGTGCAGGATGGGAGACTGGGGTATAGTTCCACTCTTCTATATATGGATAGCTAGTATTCCCAGCACCATTTTTGAAAAAAGTGTCCTTTCTCCAGTATATATTTTTTTACCTTTATAAAAATCAACTGTTTTGCCCTTATTTTAGATTCTAGTTGAACTAGGTAGAAAATTCTGGGTTCAAAATTATTTCCTTTACCACTTTGGATATATGAATATACTGGACTTGTGTCTTAGTGTTGCTGTTAGAAACTAGGTTAAGTGTTCAGGTCTTTATAGACAAAGGTTAAGCCTCATACGAGCCTGGCTACAGATTGGTCTGTAGGAGAGACTCATTGTTAGTGGGATATAGGTTGTTGGATTTGATGTTCTTTATTTTATAGAGTGTTACTCCTCAAATGCTTCATTATTTTCCCACTCAGAGTTCATATTCCCTGGGGGTGGTCAGTTACCTTGGCTGCTGAATGTATTCCATGAAGTCTATAATCAGGATAATTAAGCCTGAAGTCACAAACTCACCTCATGTCCCTTCTGGTAAATTTAGAAAGAGTAGGATGTGACTAGGAGGAAGGGATTTAGGAGGAGAAGGGGCATTGTTGTAGCTTGCAATGCTGCTGTTACAGCCCAGGATCATCAGCGACATTCTCTCTCCAACCCCCATCCCACCCGACTCCCCAGATACATGTCTCAGTGCTTCTGCTCAGGCCCTGCTCTGATTCATCACCCCAAACCAAGGAGTGGAGATGTATCTGGGAAGGTAAACAATTCACAAGGCCTGCTACTTTCATTTGGTTTTCTTTTCTACTCCCTATCCAGGCTTCTGAAAACATCCCAGTAAGGTCAAAGGAGCAGGGAAATGTTGGAAAGAAAAACATCTCTCTCTAGGCCATTCCCCATGATACTTAGCCCCTTGGGCTGCTATCTCCCTCACACTGAGACCCCAACTCCTGATTTTGCTGGCTGTTTCTCAGTTTCATCTTCAATGTTTCAGATCCATCAATCTCCATCTCGTGGCATCTGACAGTGGTTTTGGGTGAGGGAGCCAGTAGTCTGTGAGTTCCCCGCATTATTAGCACTTCCCAGGATCTGTCTTTATGTGGACTCAGCTTGACTTGGGGCACATTTCCAGGCAGTGTATATAGTAGCAGTCACCACAGACACAGTCCCAAACACAGCCACCAGCTCTAGGAACAGTGGAGACCAAGAACCAGTCTCTACCTTCATGGAGCTCACAAACCAGTCAAGGAGACAGACAGGCAATTATGACACAATATGATAACAATACTGTTATGGCTTGGATCTGGAATGTCCTCCAAAAGCCCATGTGTAGAAAGTGTGGTCCCCAGTGAATCAGAGGTGGGACTTTTAGGTCATGATTGGATCATGATGGCTCAAATCTCATCAGTAGATTAACCCATTTGATGAATTAACCTTTTCTGGTACTGATGATTGACTCCAGAGGCATTCTACCCCAGCCTTAATTTTTTTTTTTTTCAGTACTGGGGATTGAACTCAGGGACATTCTACCTCTGAGCTCATCCCCAGCCCTATTTTTAATTCTTTATTTTGAAACAGGGTCTCATTAAGTTATGGAATGCCTCACTAGGTAGCTGAGGCTGGCCATGAAGCCGGATCCTCCGGTCTCAGCCTCCCAAATGCTGGGATTACAAGCATGCGCCACCATGCCCGGCTTATTTTTTTATATTGAAACAAGGTCTCTCAACGTGGCTGAGAGCCTCTCTAAGTTGCTGAAGCTGTCCTTGACCCTGAGATCCTCCTGTCTCAGCCTCCCAAGTATTGAGATTATGGGCATGCACTCCTATGCTGGGCCTGATGAATTAATCCATTGATAGCTGAATGGCTACTAGGAGGTGGAACCTAGTTGGAGGAAGTAGGTCCCTGAGGGCTATGCTCTGGAAGGGTTTATCTTCTCCATCTCTGATTCTTGGATATCATGAGCTGAGCCACACTCATCTGCCATGATGGTCTGCCTTGGAGTCAGCTAATCATGGACTGAACCCCTGAAACCATGAGCCAGATCAGACCTTTCCTCCTCTAGGTTGTTCTCGCCAGACATTTTGGTCACAGTGATGCAAAGCTGACTAACACAACTGTGATGGATTTAGAGGAGCACAGAGTAGGGCATCAGTCCTAGGTTTGTGCATGTGAATGGGTGAGGTAGTTCTTGTTAGGGAAGACATGCCTGGAAAAGCTAATACTTGATTTACAAGGGGGGAGTCCTGTAGGTGGAAAACTTGGTACAGGCAAAGACCAGGAAGTAAGAAAGAACACAGTATATTTGGAAAACTAGAAGGAATTGGTAGATCCAGGGTTATGGTGTAGTCAGTGAGCTAAAAGTCATGCAAGTGCAATGACTTTTATTTTAACTTTTGATATTTTATTTATCCTGGATTTTTTGCATTAATTTTGATTTTTAACAGTACTGTGCTATAATACTATTTGTCTATTTACTATTTACTACCTTTTTTTCTTTTTTGCTACCCCTTTAAATTTTTCCCTTGAGATGAAGGCCTCACTTGCCTTGTCATTGGGAGAGGGTGCAGCACAGATTTCAAGAGGGGAAACTGGTGAAGGATGAGGCTAGGCTGGAGAGCAGAGGCAAAAGCATGAGGGCTTGCTTAAAAAGTTGGACTTTGCATCTCAATTCTGCTTAAAGCCTTCCATAAAACATGGCTGCTTTTGAGGTGTCCAATATGGCTTTATAAGGGTCATGCTGATTGCAAGGGGTTCGGGGAGATGACTGGAGGAAATCTTTCTTTCTTCCATCGACTGCAAATGCAGTGCTTGCTCAACATTTGGGTAGCCCAGCTGTCTGGGCTTGGATATCACAGCTTTCCCTGGAACCCAGGTGCAGTTTTATCTTTCATTACCCATTTTCCTGCAATGTGCATAGGAGGATACAAGATTAGCTCATTGATTAATGGATCATTGGGAGCCCCATCTTTCCCACACTGCAGAAGAAGGTCTGTTAAAGGAATATCAATGAGGTTGTTAATGTAGCAATCAGGATCTTCTGGTGGAAGCAAAGCCTTAAGAATCAATAAAACATTAAAAAAGGTTAAACACTTTATTGGATAAGTCAGAAGTTATTCTTTAGTTAATGATACAGCTTCTGGGGGAAATGGAATATGAAGGAAGGTAATATCACTCCTTAATGGGAAAACATTGCATAAAGGATTATTTCATCAGTCTGAAACTTGAATCCAGTGTGTGCACTCATTAGGACTAAAGTTGGAATAGGAAAATAAGGCCTCTGCAGGGAAAGCAGCGACGTGGTTGGAAGGTAAGAATGTCAACGGCACCTGGCACTTTCACTGGCTCTGTGACTACAGGCAAGCCATTTCCTTTTATTTCTCTGAGCCTCAGTTTCCTCGGCTTGCAAATGAAGCTGATTTACCTTGTTCAGCTCCCTCTTTGGAGCTGTTATGAAGATCTGATGAGATGAAGGGTATCAAGTGTCATATGCATATTGGAGTTTTCATCTTTAATCACACCAGCTGAGTAATATTTTTAGAGAGGAATCTCTGAGTATGCAGAAGAATAGAAACAGGAGCAACCTGTCACTGCTGCACTGTGGACAGGGCTCTTGTCCAACACCACTGACTAGCCTATCAATGGATAAGAACTGCTGCATTTTCTCTAAGATTACTACCTTAGAATTCTTTATGCATTTCCATTTACGGATATTATTCAGTTTCTTCTCCTGGAAAGCAAGCCTCTTTTCTCTTTTCTCCTAAGTATTGGTTTGCAAACTACTGTAGGGCCCAGTTAAAGCATGGGAGTTGGGGCTATGTTCCTGCCCATCTTTCCTAATTCCCCAAAGCTGAGAGGTGTTTAAAACTGTAAGAAACATGACAGAACTGATCTTTGATAGTGTACATGTGTAGATTTTTCAAATGGTCTTGAAATAATTAATAATAATAATAATAATAATAATAATAATAATAATATAAACTCATGGGCAAGTTGGAAAAACCTCAGCATCAACTAGATTCTAGTTATGCTCTCTAAAACTCCCGCCTCTCCCAATGTCTTCATCCCACTCTGCCTGTGGGGGCTGAGCCAGTGTTCTCCTACTTCCTCCAGGAAGCCATTCCTGAAGAGCCCACAATGACTTGTGCACTCTTCAGGCATGTGCGGTTTGAGTTTCACAATTCAGCCCTGAAGATTTACAATTCTGAGTGAGTTCATGGTGGTTGTGCAAGCCTGAATCTTGGTTATCTTAAGGAGACAGTGAGTTCTCTGAGAGTAGGACTGCCTCTTCTTTGGGTCTGCCATAGTGAGCCAGGGCCAGGTTTATTTAAGCGCAATCTAACTGATGTCCTGAAAGGGGCCAAGTCCTTTCAGTGACTTTCCACTGAGATAAGACTATGGGATGGATGCTACTAGGAATTGAGTCAGGATGTCTGAGCTCTCTTGTGATGCCTGAGCATGTTGAGAAGCTGCCTTCAGGGCAGGAAGACACACAGGGACATGGAGAGACACACGCACGAACCTCACTCTCAACGAGGTGAGCATGAGAAAATGATGAGATGTAAAAATGTCTGAAGTTACAGAACAGAGAGTACAAATGCAGAGAGGACCTCAGGATAACACGAGAAAGCCCCAGGGGAATAGAGCCACATGTAGGAGAAAGCACTCAGGAAGAATGCCCTTTCTATCATTGTGGCCTGCTTCCGACCCTGGCAGCTAACAGATGGCCTGTTTCAAAACTGATATTTTTCTTTCCCTCTTTTCTTCCTGCCCCTCTTCATCTCCCCTTGTTAACAAATAACAAGCTCTTATCAGTTTATTGACCAAAGGAATGAAGACCGGGCACCTGACACCTGAGTCTGAGAGAAAAACCAACTCAAAGATGGCTTAGACATGAATTGTATCTCTTCTGACAAGCCCATGTGACCCCGAAGAGCTAACTCTGAAAAGAGACTTGATTCTTTTGTTTGGGGAGAACCCAGGGTTTGATTCTGAACTCTTAAGATCAACTGGCTTCTCTGGTTTGCTAGCAAATCAATAAACTTCTTTCTCCTTCTTCCCAAAGGCTTAACTCCAAGTTGGGTGTAAATGCTGCTCAAGGTGTATTGTTTTAATAATAAATCAGAGGTGAGTGCTCACATTGCCTGCCACCCCTAGGGATGGGAACATTCATTCATTCATTCATTCATTCATTCAAAAAAACCATAAATGGCACAGCTGTGTGGAAAACACAAAGACTTATGCTACTGTCCCTTTCCATTCTAGCATGTGTAGGGACAGTGGGGGAAATGATGCATAGATAAAAGTGAAGTGAGACAATCTCAGAGTGCTGTGAAGGCAACAAACCATTCTACTATTCCTGTGACTGGAAGTTAAGGAGGCCATAGAAAAGCTAAGGCCAAATGGCTAGAAGCTGAGTCATACTTTTTTCCGGAAAGAAGTATTTTCAGGCAGAAAAGCAGGTGATGAGGCCTTAGGCAAGAATGAGCTAGTGACCGAGGAACAGGGATAAGGTCAGTGTGGCTGGGGAGAGGAGATTGGAGAGGGGTGATGGGTGATGAGGGGAGAGAGAGCATGAAAGCAGAGGCAGGAGGTTGGCACAGGCTGCTCATAGATGGTGAAGAGGAAATGAGATGCCCATGCCTCAGTTATGGGGACTCAAAGGACCTGAGGCAAGTGTGGTCTCCACTTTCTCTCACACCATTGTGTTCCGAGGTTAGGATATGCTTTACATTTGTGTACATTGAAGACAGAGTTTGGAAAGCTTGTCCCCCAATTACTGTTGTATTAGAAATGAAAAATTAATGCTATGAACCCATTTTGCTAATTCTTACCTCTCTTCCTTAGCCATCCCCTCTGCCTTTCGAATTTTTGCTCTTCCTTCAAGGCCCCCCTTTCCTAGCAGTGCTCTCTGACTACTCCAGCCCTCTCTTAATACTCCCATCTCTGGGAGACCACGTTTGTGCTCTGCTAGCTTAGAGAGTGCTCCAGTGGAAGCCACATGGAGCTCCAAGTGTTGCACCATGCCTTTAGACCCTTTTTGTCTCACCAACACTGAAACTCTGGCATATGATCGAGGAGCCCTTCACTAGAAATCCTCACCCAGAGGAAGTTGTGCTTTAGTCTTCCTAATGTGGTGCTCAATCCTCCAGCCCCGAAACGCCAGCCTCACATGGGAGTGCAGTTGCTCCTCCATCCTTGCTGGAGAGCTGCCTCCTGACAATGTGCCACTCCTTGCTGAGCTCCTCTGCCTAACTCATGGGTTCGCTTTCATGCCAGTCCTGTAGTGTTTCCCACGAGAGTCTAATAGGCATCATACTGACAAATTAATTACCTCTTCAAAACCTAGTGAAAGGCCCACTGTGGACTGTGTGCTGCTCACCATCTTCTGGCCCTCTCTGTTCAGAGGTGGTAATGTAAAGATGCTGTGTGTTTGCTTCCAGTGAAGTATGAAGTAAAGCATTGTCACTGGTCATGAAAGTCTTTCTGCAGAAGAAATGGGTTTAGAAACAGTATCTTCAAAGATAGGAGATTCAGAGAAACTATGAAGAAATCACCTAAATGTATGGAGTACAGAAAAGCTCATTGTGGTTCCTGTTGCTATTGGATAGAGGTTTCAATAGAAGAGATAAGATTGGTATTACCTGATTCCATTCTTTCTTGCCTTGTATGTGAATGTGATGTTTGAGCTATCCCACCCCATGACCATGAGCAATTGCCATGTGCTGGAAACTGTGCCCAGGGTCGTATCCAATACTCATTGCAACTCTATAAGGTAGAAGACATTATCCACCCCATTTTATAGATGAGAATACTGAGGCTTAGACAATAGAAGAGGGCCCAGGTAGTATACTGTAGAGATGGCTTTGAATCCAGGTCTGGCCAGTTCTAGAGTCAGCACTGTTAACCGTAAACTGTACTGTTTCTTAAAAGCGTGTACAATGGAAGGCCAAAAGGGCTCCTAGCTTTATAACATCCACTTTCTGGTATGCTCAGTTTCTTTTGCTCTTAGAGAAGAGGTGGGCTGAATGTAAAGCTTGATGTCAGACAGTTGGAAGATTCCCCCTGAGGTTGATATTTAATCACTTGTCTGTTTAACTCCAAGTCAGGTGCAAATGCTGCCCAAGGTGTGTTGTTTTAATAATAAACCAGAGGTGAGTGCTCACAATTCCTTAATTATGTATTTTTTCTCAGGATTTTAAGGATCCCAACAGGTGCCTGCTCTCTGGGCTTCATTACTGTTGACAAAGATTGGATTTATGTGTTTAAAGCAACATGCAGCAAAATGTGTGTAGAGGTTGGGAGGTTGCTCATGTTTCCTCCTGCTATTAAAATGTCACCTAAGGGTAAATAATATGTGTTAACACACCAGACAAATTTCCCAGCCTTGTTTCTCTTACCTAATCTGAAAATAATTTAACAGCTTGTAACAACTCCATGACTAAATACATTGAGTTATATAGCCTTTCTAAAAAAAAAAAAGTGACATATTTTCTCATCATTATTATTTGAGCTGCAGCAGTCATCCTATGACCATAAGGCAAGGCACCCATGAAATATCCACCATGCTAAAGATGACGAAGTGAAAAAGAATGTAACATCATTAAACAGATGAAATGGGGCTAGCGGTTATCTACCACTGGATTTATTACTAGTAAAAAACAAAAAACAAAAAACAAAAAAAACCCTCTCATATCTCTTAGTTATTGTAGTTGAGTTTTACAGCATGACAAATTTCTAATTGATATTTATTCTGTGAGTAAATATATCTGACTTCAGTGGTAACCCAGTGTGTTAGTCAGCATTTCATCACTGTAAAAAATACCAAAGAAAATCAACTTGAAGGAGGAAGGGTTTGTTTTGGCTTGTACTTTCAGAGGCTTTAGTCCATGGTCATCCAGCCCTTTCATTATGAGCCTATGGGTAACATGTGGCAAAATAGAGCTGCTCAAAACATGGCAGCCAGGAAGGAGAGAGAGGGAGAGGAAGAGGGAGAGGGAGAGGGAGGGGGAGGGGAAGAGGAAGAGAGAGAGAGATGAGATGAGAGAGAGACGAGAGAGAGACAGAGAGAGAGACGAGAGAGAGAGAGAGAGAGAGAGAGAGAGAGAGAGAGAGAGAGAGAGAGAGAGAGAGAAAGGGACACGATATCCTCCCAATGACCTACTTCCTTTAACTAGGCCCTATTGCCTCAGTGCCCTCCACTTCTAATTGTATCATCAGTTCATGACCAAGCCTTTAATACATCAGACTTTGGGGGAAATTCCAGATCTAAACTATAACACCCAATCTGAAACTGCAAGATATGGGCACTTCTGGAAAGGCATAAACCCTATATCCATTCATCCATCCAACACATATTTTTTAAACATCTACAGCATACTTTCTTCATTCTGGGGAGAAAATAGTAGATGGTAGATAGACAAGTCACTCCTCTTTTGGGGAATAAGCTCTTTTAGAGAGAGACTGATAATATAAGCAAATGCATAAGCAAGATGATTTCATAGAAGCAAGCAGGAAACAAAACAAGGTGATGTGACAGAGTGTAGGGTAGGAACAAGAAGTCCACTTCAGTTACTAGAGAGGAGATGGGGAAGACTGGAGTGTGGGATGAGGCAGTTGCCAGGTTAGGTGGGGTCCTCTAGAACATGAGAAATCATTTATGATTGTGGATCTAGAACACATGGAGACTTTGTGGTCAAGTGTGCATCTTCTGGTTGAGTGGTGGAAGTGTGGGAGCCAGGGTTGCTTTCTCTGGAGCCTCTGCATTTTTACTGCAGAGTTACTCAAGGGGGCTTTACTGGGGCCCCTGTCCAATGATTTCTCTTAGGTACCTGACCTTCTTAGCCTCCAGATCTCTATCTGGAGAGGATACTGTGGAATAGCTCACTAAGACTAGTTGGAACTTTTAAGCTCTTTGAGATAGAAATCTAATCTAACTTGAATTAGTTTAAACTAAAAGGGATTTTTTTAAAAAAGAAGTAACTTTTAAGTTATCCTGTTGGAAGGGTAAAAGGACAGTTATTTATTTAACAACCAGACATCTATCTCTGGTTGAGATCTGCCCACAGGAGAGCTTTCAGTTTGCCTTGTTTGGCCAGGAAAAACCTGCAGGCTCCTTGTGTGCTATGGGGCAGATGACAGGATAATAGCCTTGCTTGGCACTGCGTTTTCTTGTTGTCTCTCTGTTGATTTCCTAATTGCTTTTAAATAGGGGTTGGCATGCTTTTTCTATAGAGACCAGATTATAAATATTTTTGGCCTTTGCAAAACATATGGTCTCTGTTTCCAATACTTAACTATGCTTTTGTGGCATGAAGGCAGCCATCAGTGATACATGAAGGAAGTGATACATGATACATGAGGAAAGACATGAAAGGGAATAGTATGACTATAATACAATAAAACTTTATTAATAAAAAGAACAGACATAAAGTTGGTGCTGTGGTTCAGATATGGATTGAATATGTCACCCAAGGCCATATGTTGGAAACTTAGCCCCCAGTGTAGTGATGTTAAGAGATGTTGGGAAGCCAGGTGTGGTGGTGCATGCCTGTAATCCCAGTGCTTGGAAGGTTAAAAAAGGGGGATTGTAGGTTTGCAGTCAGCCTCGGCAATTTATCAAAACCCTTTGTAATTTAGCAAGACTCTGTTTCTAAATAAATAAATAAATAAATAAATAAATAAATAAATAAATAAATAATAAATAAATGGCTGGATGTATAGTTCAGAGGTACAATGCCCCTGGGTTCAATACCCAGAATTAAAAAAATAGAGATGGTAGGACCTTGAAGAGATAGCGACTAGTGGGAGGTCATTATTGGCCCCCTCCTTGTCTCCCTCTGGCTTCTGGTCTTACCATGTGAGATCTCTCTCTCTCTCTCTCTCCCTCCCAGTCCCAGTCCCTGTCCCTGTCCCCTCTCTCTCTCATTCTCTTTCTCTCCTCCTTGCTCCTGCTATTTGTAATGCTATTGTAATGCTATTTGTCATGATGTGATATTGATGGGGGGCTCTCACCAGAGCCTGCACTATGAATTTTGGACTTTTAGCCTCCAAAATTATGAGACTGATATAAATAAACCACATTTCCTTCTAAGGTATGCAGCCTCAGGTGTTTTTGTTATAGTATCAGAAAACTGACTAGTATGGATAGATTTGGTGCATGGGCTATATTTCTTGATCCCTGCTTTGGAATATCCTCTGGGTTCATTATGAAAGAGGCTATCAGGGGGATCTACAAAAAAGAAAGTTCATTCCTCACATGAGCTAAAGAGACTTCTTTTTCAAGGGACATCTGATCTACTCTGTGGATGTGTAAGTTGGGGATGTGGAGGTGAACCCCATTTACTGGAGATAGTAGTGGGGGAAGAGTTCTTTGGAAGGTGAATTCCAAAGAAATCAATCATCAGCATTGTTATAGTCCAGTGCCTTTGATTTATGCACTGTCTCCTTTTCAAATTCCCTGAAAAGAAGACAGGATCTGGCCAGAGTTTCTCCCATCGACCTTCCTTACATCATGCATTGCAGTGTCATTTTGTGACTCTCCATGAAATGACAGGATTGGTTAGTCTTGATCTCCTGCTGACTGTTACCTTGGTGAATTAACCTTCTCCTCTAAGTCCTCTAGAGCCTATACAAATTGTATTTTATTTCTTTTGTACATTGTCACTAGCTTGTGTTTTGAATACCCTTATAGGTCAAATATATTGATATAACAATAAGACAGAAGATCATGACCAGATAAGTGGGCTGGTTGTTGCCATCCTAATCCTGGCTGGCTAGTATCCCATAACTGCCTGGCTGTGAAAGATATTGATGAATGCTTCACATGTCCCAACAGTGATATCAACACATGTACATGATTTTCTGATATGGGTATACTGTACCAGAGCCCTCCTGTGCTGAGGGATGTTTGCCTGTTGTGTGTAACATCCTAGTCTTATCCTAGTCTTGCCTAATCATGGAACACTCTCTCATGGAGCAGAGTTTAAAATACTTGCTCTACTCTATTTGCATTTCCCTATTAATAGTAGTTTATGGTCCTGACTCTAAGAACTTCATCTCTCCCATATAACATGTAGAATTGGAGAAATTTGGAATTTTCTAGGCACAGTGTTCAGAATAAATTATGGTGAGTGGTGGAAAATCTGGAATAATTGAACCTGTCCATAATTAATGGGACGTCTTATAAACATGGGAAGGGGCAACAGAAAACAGATCAGATTCCAGAAAATATATCCCAGAAGTCTTCCTTCCTGCTGGCTCTTATGGGAAAAACTGGAGAGCAAATTGGAATGATATTGGTGAGGATAATATGTTTTTGAGTCAGGTAGTTTTCCAAGACAGGCTGAAAGTATGTTGTGATGATGTTGAAGATTGTATTTGGTGAATGTATGCAAAGTAATTGAGCCTTATCAACGACTCATACTTACTGAATGCCTACTGTATACCTGGCACTGTTCTAGGTGCTGAGGATATAGCAGTTAATAAGAAAAGTCCCCACCTTGACAGATCTTATACTCAGTTGGGTGAACTGCATTTGCTGCAAGATGCTGGGTCCCACAGCCTGATCCCAGAAACAAAGGGAACTTCAGTGGCCAAAATCAGATAGTCAAATTTCTTTATTTATGGATAAAGATCTAGTCAGCAAACTGCTGCGGAACTTTGTTTCAAACAAAGATCTCACATGATTCTTATACCCCCCCGTGTCCTAATTTTGGGAGGGGAGAGATAAGTGTAGGATTTATTTTATTTAGCATAAGCAAGAAACAGAAAGCAGAAAGGCAGTTAAATCACATATCACCCCCTGTTCCTCTCTAACCTTGCACACAGCCTAGAGAGGCTCTCTCTTGTTTACATTAGGGATTGCCTAGGGAATGGCTCAATTAACTTTGAAAGGGGTTTCTGTCTTTTATCTTAAGAACTTTCAACCTGTGGAAAACTAAGGAGAAGGGAGTGGGGGAGTTCTTATTTTTTCTATCTTAAGTCTAAATTCCTAATTACAATAATTCCAAGGCTCTGACTGGTTTTCCTACCTCAAATTTACTACAAATAAGTAAATGCAGGATATGTTAGATAGTGTAAGATTAGACAGGGTAAGTATACTGGGGATGGGGGGTGCATGGGAAGTTGCTTTTTACATAAGGAAGCCAGGGAAGGCCTTACTGGGAAGCTGGTATTTGAGAAGATAGGAAGGAAGGAAGAAAGGAAGGAAGGAAGAAAGGCAGGGAGAGAGGGAGGGAAGGAAGATAGGCGAGTGGATATCTTGAAATAGACTGTGCTAGGCAAACAAAGGTGCCGCCAGCAGTTGCCAGACACTGAGGAACAATGATTCTGGCTTTTGAAGAATGAGTGAGCAGAGGAGCAAGTCAGACAGCAGGTGGAAGACAGGTCACTTAGGGCCTCTGGGCCTTGGTCAGGAGTTTGGATTCCTTCTAAGGGTGAAGGGAAGGCATGGAAGCTTGAGAGCAGGGAGTGACATTCTTTCCTCTATGTTTTATTTTTTTTTAAATTTTTTATTTTTTTCCTCTTTTTTTTTTTTCCCTCTATGTTTTAGAATATCCACTGCAACTGCTTTCTGGGACCTGGCCACTGTTGAGGGCTGGATGACCAGTTAGGTGGCTGCTGAAATCATATTGATGAATGACCATGAGGTCTGTCTGAGAGTAGCAACTCTAGAGGATGTAATTATCGTCAGATGCTGAGTAAGTGTTAAAGCTAGAGCCCATGGGACTTGTTGATGGGAAAGCAGTTATTGGGGCTCAGAAGGGATATATCAAAATTATGTCTTGGGGGGCATACTGAGCAATTTAACCTAGAGAAAACTAAAAGGTCATAGAGCCTACCTCAGAATCAAGGTTTCTCTGAACTCCCCTCGTTTTTTCCTCTTCGAATACAGGGAGAAGCTTTCAATAAAGCTCTCTTATTTACCTGACCAGATCTGTAGAGAGGTACACAGTTACCTTCAGGGTCTGAAGAAGTTTCATTACCCAGAAAAATCAAATGCACACTGGCAGAAAGAAAGGCTGAAGTTTATTAATACACCTGGACAGACTTTTGTCACACATCATTTTTCTCTATTTCAATCCTACAGAGAATTATTTGCAAACTGTTGTCTGTTCTGTAGGCCAGATTGTTTCAGGCCATTGTATGTTCTCCAAAACCCATTGAATTCTCTTAAAAACCATTTACAATACTTCAAAATTATTTACATCCCCTATTCTCTTTCCCTGGAGAAACAAAGCATATGAGCTTCTTAATCATTTTGGGCTAGTGGGTATTTAATTATGTGATTGCCTCTGTACTTGTAATAAATTTTTATGCTTTTCTCCTACTTAGTGTGTGTGTTTGTGTGTGTGTGTGTGTGTGTGTGTGTGTGTGTGTGTTACTGGGTATTGAACCTGGAGGCATTCTACCTCTGAGCTACCCTCCCAGCCCTACTTTATTTTTTATTTTTAATCAGAGTCTAAATTAGTTGCTGAGGGCCTCACTAAGTTTCCAGGGCTGGCCTCAGATCTATAGTCCTCTTGTTTCAGCCTCCCAAGTTTAATCTGTATTTGACCATTGATTTCAGTGAAACTTCAGAGGTTGTAAGGGAAATGGTCATTTGCACCTACATTTTGTTGAGAGAAAAAAAGAGAAGTGAAGGGTAACTGCACAGATTTTGGCTCAAGCAACTGGGAGGACAGAGTTGTTTACTGAGTGGGAAGAGGAGTTCAGCACTGGACACTCTGTATTTGAGACTCAAGTTAAGTGGGGGTGCCAGTTTGGAAGTGGGGTATGCAATCCTGAGTTCAGGAAGGGGTTGAGACTGTAGATCTGCACACAGGAATCATTAAACCTCACACTCTGCTTCTTCTATACTTACTGCTTAGTGAATCTCATCCAATTTGATGGCTTAAAAACCATCTACACAATTCTTGGCCTCCTCTGATACCCAGAAGTCAGGAGTTGAAGAACCTGCATAATAGGGGTTCTCAACTGGGACCAACCCCCCCCCCCCACACACACACCAGGGACATTAGTAGCTGAGGATATTTTTGGTTGTCACAGCTGGGGATGGGAGTACTATTGCCATCTGGTGTGTAGAGACCAGGGATGCTGGTAAACACTCTATAGTGCATACTGCAGACCCCCATACATTTTTTTTTCTGTTCCTAACTCTCATTTCTTTTTTTTTTTTTTTTTTTTCAGTACTGGAGATGGAACCCAAGGGCATTCTATCTCCGAGCTACATCCCCAGCCCTATTTTTTATTCTTTATTTTGAAACAGGGTCTCACTAAGTCTCAGAGAGCCTCGCTAAGTAGCTGAGGCTGGCGTGAACTCGGATCCTCCAGTCTCAGCCTCCCAAGTACTGGGATTACAAGCGTGCGCCACCATGCCCGGCCCTAACTCTCATTTCTGCTGAGGACTAGAAACTCTGCTGTAGTCAAGTGGGGTAGCACATACCTATAATCCCAGTACTTGGAAGGCTGAGACAGGAGGATCACAAGTTCAAGGCCAGCCTCAGCAACTTAGTGAGTCTCTCAGCAACTTAGAAAGACCCTGTTTCAAACCAAATAATAAAAAAGAACTGGGCTATAGCACAGAGGTAGAATGTCTTTGGGTTCAATCCCCAGTACCACAGAATAAATAAAAAAGGAAAAAAGGAAAAGTAACTCTTTTGTAAAGGAATCAGAACAAGTATGGCCAGGAGCTAGGGGAAATTCTAAGAGAGATTCTTTGTGTCTTTATTAGTTGATGATCTTAGGAATCTCCAGCTACTATGTAGAGAAGATCTTAAATTGATAACTGCTTGCACAAGTTCTGCTCCTTCCTCAGTGAGTCTCAATAAAGATTTATTGGATTGAATATTACCAACTTTGGCACCAAAAAGGACCACATCAAGTCTTACAGAGCCTTTTCCACCTGCAATGTGCTGTGAGAGTCTCCAAAAGAACCTCCACAAGCCGGGCGTGGTGGCGCACACTTGTAATCCCAGTACTTGGGAGGCTGAGACAGGAGGATCCGGGTTCATAGCCAGCCTCAGCTACTTAGTGAGACCCTCCACGATTTACTGAGACCTTGTTTCAAAATAAAGAATTAAAAAATAGGGTTGGGGGTATAGCTCGGAGGTAGACTGCTCCTGGGTTCCATCCCCAGTACTGAAAAAAAAAAAAAGAACCTCCACACTCTATTCGTTTATTCATTCATTCATTCATTCATTCATTCATTCAACACATTGTTAGCAGGTGCCTTCTGTGTTTCAGGCACTATTTCTGGTGCCAAGGCTAAAATCCTTGTAAAGAAAAGGTAAGGCAGAGAATGGGGAAAACTGATGGTGGCTTTCCTGAGGAGGTGATATTTGTGCAAGACTTAAAAGATAAGAAGCCCTATTGTGGGAAGTGTTTATTGAAAAGGTAGGAGTTCCCTTTCTGCCCTCAGGGGAAAGGACTTGGCTGTTCAGAAAGCAAGCAATGGGACCAGTATAGTTGAAAATTAGAGAACAAGGCAAGAAGTGATACAAAAAAAGATCGAAGAGGGAGAAGAGGGAGGCAGTGGCCAGGCAGATCTGGGAAGGCCAGGGCAAGAGTGTGGGTTCTATCCCAAGCGGAAGTGGGCCAGAGGAGGGGTGTCTGAATGTTGGGCTGAATCTTCAAGGTCCTCAGGACAGATTACCCCCTCCTCATTTTAGGGGTTGGTTTTCTTTGGCAGTGACTACTTCGAGGAGGAGCAAGATGCCAACAAACCCTCAGAAATATACATCAAAGCTGGCAGTGTTGTGTGTACACTCCCATCTGAGGGTTCACATGTCTAAAGATTGGTCTGAGTTTTCATCCACATTTTACCACATATTCATTTCTTTACCTTATGATACACTTTTACATGTTTTAATTAGATGACAGTTAGGTCTATATGACTCCACTAAGAGTACTAGAGTGGAAATAATGTTGGAAATTCACTATCTTAGCTTAAACCTCCAATTGCTTATGGAAAGACAGAGACCATTGAAAATATTCACCCTCAGGAGTTGTTCAGATCTGAAGAATAAAGAAGGCATTTCACTAAGATAGTAATAATCACTGCCAGAGGGAGGAATTTTTCTTTCAAAACAGAAAAAAGATTCTAATGAGGCTGTTACAGTTCTTTCTTTTGTTACCACACAGTGTCTGCAGGACCCTAGGTGAAAGACTCTATGGGTGCATTAATTCTAATAATCAAGCTTCGTACCATGGGTAGGGTGGGGAAGGCTGGGTAGAGAAGAGAAGTGGGTGTGTGTGTGTGTGGGGGGGGTTACTTGAGATTCAACCCAAGAGCATTCTATTACCGAGCTATACTCCCAACCCCTTTTATTTTTTAGTTTGAAACAGAGTCTGTTACTATATACTGGCCTTGAACCTAACATCCCATTGTCTCAGTCTCTCAGGAGGGTTTTAATGTTGAAACCAGCAAAGCTCCTTCTCTTTCAGCCATGGTCCTTCCTATTCCAGCATTGTCCTGGCTACACTTGGGCCACAGTCCAGTACTGACCACCCTTTCTGAAGCCTCAGGGGCCCATCCTGAGCCTCACAGGCTTTCCACGCAGATGTCGGCTCTCTCTAGCTGAGGTTACACAGGCACTCTAATGGGAAGATTTTCATCTAGTTACTCAAATGTATGTCCTATTCTTAGATTGCATTGCCTCTGGCACACAATGAATTAATATGCTTCTTTTTTTTTTTTTAACAAATTCTGTAATTAGTGTGTGAACACCAGTCATATCATATTTTTGGGTCTTAAAGATTATCTTTGTTGGCTGTAATTTAAGTTTATCTCAAGACAATGTGGTGAGAAGAAATGGGGTTGGCAAAAAATGTTGACAATTATCAAAACTGAGTAATGGGTACTTGCGGGTTTATTGTGCTACTTGATATTTATGTGTACTTGGAAACACTTTTTTATTTAATGTGCTGTCATTGGAAACATTTCTTGCTAAAATGTTAAAATAAATGTTTTCCATTAATTCAGTTTTTATTATAAGTAGTCCCAGATCCCCAATAGTCTTTAAATACAAAGATTAACATTTTTTTTTTGCTGATTGATAGATACAAGGGAGAACCTCCCACTGGTGTCATGGGAATCATTCCAGCAGAAGGTTTTGAGATGGGTTTTAGCTGCCAAACAGGCATGGCCTCCATTTGGTCTTTCATAGCTTGCTGTGTCTCTAAAGGCTTGGTGTGTCTGCAGATATGCCCCCAGGTGGCTGCTGGGCTGCTGGGCACACTGGGAACATTTCTACTGCTGGGCCTTGGCTTGTGCCACATGCTCCACTTGGAAAACATTCTCTCCATCCTTGTTCTCTTCCCACTGAAAATAAAGCCTTCCCTGACCACCCCAAGTGAAAATAGATGTCTCCTCACCTTTTCTACCTTTCTTGTGGCACTGGAATTAACTATAGGATTCTTAGAGTAGGGTCTGTTCTTCCTAGAGGGACTTTTAGTTCCCATGAGCAGCCATTGATCTACCAGGAATGGGGTCCAGGGCCCCTTTTTCAACATTGTTCTTGGGATAAAGGATTGGGTAGTGTTGTTGGCCTTGGGCAAGCCTGCTTTTTATGAACTTCACTTGACTGAGGTCAGGGCACAGAACAAGTTATATCCTGCAGCTGGAAGAGCCCTGTGTCTAATTAGCAATGGTGTCCCCAAAGTCTGACTTGACTCATTTTGCTGTCGATGAAGTCCAGCTGCTCCACTGTATGCCAGAAAAGTGTGATACATGCAAGAGGGGAGAGGGCTCTTCCCCGAAGATGCCCACATTACTGCTTGCTTGTGACAGTAATTATCAGAGGCACTTCTGAATATATCTGATGTGCTGGGGACTGTGGTGGCCTGAATCCAGCTCATCCCAGTGATGAGCTGTCAGAATCATGGCACTGTTGGCAGTGATGGAAGGCAAATGTGTCTTCTCCCATTAGTGATCACTCTGCAGCAGAGGGGGCAAAGGCATTTTCTAATTCTACAAAAAAGTATCTGAGGCAGTCTTGGCATGTCCCTGGAGAAAAGCCCAGGGACCAACCCTGGTAATGGGATTGTTTCTTTCCTCTTTTCTTTCCCTTTAGGTTCAAGGAATTAAGTGACATTTCCTTATGCCAGGAAATATTTTGAGTGCTTCTTTTGTCTCCAGAAATAGTAGTGAATGGGAAGAGGAGAAACACCAATGTCTTGCTGCTATTCCTTTGCATGGCCAATGGCCTGTGCAAGGTTCCTCAGAGCATCTTAGGAGTGTGGAATCTAAAGCTCACTTCAGGCCAGCTCTTTGGCCAGGTGACACTTAAGGAGTCCCTACTATGTGCAGAGTCCCCAGTGACTGCTAGTGGCCCTTAAAGAGTCAGCAGTCCAGCTGTAGAGATAGGCAGGTCCTCAAGCCAGATACCATACTTTGTGCACTCCCAGAAGCCAGAGAAGGCAGGGCACACTGCTATTTTTTGTGTTATTAAACAAGGAGACATTTCACCTTTGTTACCACTTACTTTTTCTGTTACACATTGTGTTGGTAAGCTTTTCATCACTGTGACCAAAATATCTGACATGAATAACTTATAGGAGGCCCCTGACGGTCTCTAAAGACAAAGCTTTTCTTTTTTTTCTGATAGATCTGAGGGAACTTTCTGGAAAACCATGTGCTCATAGTTTCAGAGGTTCAGTCCATGGTTGGCTAACTTCAAGCCAGAAAAATCATGGCAGAAGGGGTGTGGGAGGAAAAAAGCTCTTCCTCTCATAGAGGGAGCGAGGGCCCAGGAGCAAGATAAACCCTTTCAGGGCATGCTTGCACTCGTCCACTTTCTCTAGCTAGGTTCCACCCTCCAGTAGTCCATTCAGCTATTGATTAACCCATTGTGGAGGTCAGAGCCCTCATAATACAATAATTGCCTAAAAGCCCCGTCTCTGAACTTTTCTGCACTGGGGCCCAGGCTTTCAACATATGAGCGTTTGCAGGGGATATTCCAGATCCAAACCATAACAGGCATATTTAATAGAGACTTATTTAGATGTAGCTGTTTTTAATCTGGTATTATTTTTCACATGCTTAAATAGCAAAATACAAGCTACTTAAATTAGTTAAAATATTTCTCAAACTTCTTCACATGCAGAATCTATTTCTTTAATTGCTTTTAGACAGAGAGTCCGATGTATGTGCTTTTCTATATAACATCATCCTGGGAACTGGGAAGAGCTTCAGTGATCCAGCCTTTCTTTTCCTTCCTTCCTTCCTTCCTTCCTTCCTTCCTTCCTTCCTTCCTTCCTTCTTCCTTTTTGGTACTGAGGTATTATAGTTAGACATAGAATGGCCCCTGGAGAGCTCATAAGTTGGTGTTTGGAGTTGATGTGATTGAGTGAGTCATGAGGGTTGTAATCCCAGCATTAGATACATCCATTGTGATAGGTTTATCTGAGTGGTTGCCGAGGCCAGTAAGCTGAGGCTGGAGAAGGGGGTGTGGCCTTGGGAATTATACATCATTCTTCCTTCCCTAACTTTGTCTTTTGCTTCCAACCTCCATGATGTGAGGAGCAAAGCCTTTTACTCCTCCTCTCTCAGCTTCCACCACCATGCGCTGAGGCCCGTGGTCCCCAGCCTCATGTGTACTGAACTCTCAAATCTCCGAGGAAAACCATGAGCAAACAAATCTTCTCTAAGTTGTGTGGTTGGTTCTTTAGATTATAGCTGTGAGAATGCTGACTAAGACATGGAGATTGAACCCATGGTTGCTTTGGGCCTTTGGTGAGGCAGAACATCATGGTGGGGAACATGTGGCAGAGCAAAGTTTCTTACATCATGGCTGCAGGGAAGCAGAAAGAGAGAGAGGTGGCTGAGGTTCCAATGTTCCATGTGAGGGCACACCCATGACCTACTTCCTCCAACTAGTCCCCACCTCCTACAGTTTCCTCCATCTCTCAATAGCACCAACAGCTGGTGACCAAGCCTTCAACATATGAGCTTTTGGGGGGACATTTAATACCAAACCATAACACTCTTCTGCACATTTTAAAATTCTAACATAGACAACCAAACTGTATCTCAACAAGGCCTTGCTGGAGCACTGACAGTTAAGTTGCATCCCGATTTTGGAGAGCTAAAAAGTTTTAGAATTGAAGTAACATGACAACAGAACATGTCAAAAGCAGAAGTGTTATCAAGAGGCAGAAGCAAGTGAAGGGCACAGTTGCCGTGAGATTCCAGGGGGAGATATGGTTCAGGCAGAAGTGGTCAAGTCCAGTAGGCATCATGGAGGAGGTAGACCTGGAGCTGGGCCATGACAAAGTGTGGAGAGGAAGGGGCAAGCATTTTAAATAGGAACACTGGCAAGGGCATTGGAGCTGGCTGCCCTGAGGAGTGTGGTAGCAGAGGGACCTTGGTTTGCAGAAGTTGTAAGAGTGTCAAGTTTTCTTTCCTTTTTTTTTTTTTTTTTTTGATACTGGGGATTGAATCCAGGGGTATTATATCACTGAGCTGCACACTAGCCCTTTTTAAAAAAATGTTTTGATTTAAAACAGGTTCTTGTTATCCATGCTATCCTCCAAGTTCAGGCAGCAGCAAGGAGCCACTGAAGTTTATATTCAGGCAGTGATTTCTAAATGGAAAAAGTGTTTTAGGAAGAATACTTAGATTTGCGAAGAGAGACTGAGGTAAGGGCAATAGTGAAGAGGCTATGGAGTGGGAACAGGAGTGTAGTTCAGTGGTAGAGCACTTGCCTAGCATGCACGAGGCACTAGGTTACACACACACACACATTCAGGAGGTTGTGGAGGAAGTGGAAGGGACAGAAATCTAGAGCAGGGGATAGGGGATGCTGGGTGGCCAAGGCTGGGAGCACACGACATTGACAGGTCTCAGTCATGTCCAAAATCATTTCCCTGTGCAGCCTCCTCTGCCCAGAGGTCTGGACTTCTGTTAGCTCAGAGTCTTGCTCCCTGCCCACTCTCCACTCCTAGGATCCACCGCGGGACCACTTTCCCTTCCAACATTCAAAGCCCCTTGGATTGTTTTTTTCTTCCTATGAAACTATAAGATCTTTCTTTCTCCTCTAGAGTAGCACTTGATTGTGTCTGTGGTCATTGGCTATTAAGCAGGTGGTCTTTCCCACATGGTGTCTCCCAAATCTTCTATCACTTTCTTTCCTCATAGGTGACCAAGGTAGCTTCCTGGCACAAGTTGGAAACACAAACTAAATCTTCAGTGGATGAGAGAGAGAGAGAGAGAGAGAGAGAGAGAGAGAGAGAGAGAGAGAGAGAGAGAGAGAGAGAGAAAGCTACACGATTGCTGGAAAGCTGTAAAGCTTCTAGTTGAACAGAGTGGAGCCGGCTTGGGTGATAGCATGGCAGGGAGCCCGTTTTCATCCCCACAAATGATGACAGCTGTTTTTAATCTCTAGATTGAAGTCACTAGAAGGCAGTGCCCCTCACCTTCCAAAGCCTTCCCAGGGAAACTGCCCTGCCTTCTCATGGCTGCCTTCTGGTGCAGTGCTGGCCACTTTCTATAGGGACTGGAGTCTGTTATGACTGAAGACAGATTTAATTCACCCCAGAGATGAGAGCTAAGCACACTGATTAGCTCTGCCATCCTGCCCACAAAGAAGAGTAGTTGAAGGTTGTACTAACTACTTAATTTTTAGATGGAGTTTAAAATAAACATCTCTTTAAATTTTGAAGGCTTAATGAGTCATAAGATCATTCTAAATTATATGTCACTATAATATTCAATTTATGCATGTTTCCCCACCTTTCACAGTGTGCTGGGATTCCTTAACTCTTAGTTGTGAGGGTTTGAGTTCCCTGCTGGCAGGAGGTAGTAGGGACTTGATGAGAACAGTTTCTCTGGAGGAAGGTGTGTGCTATAAAAATACGCATGCATATATATGTGTACATATTTGTATATGCATATGTATGCAAAGGTACAGTTTTGGGGCATAGTGTCCTCATACATAACATTATTATTATTTGAGGTTCTGGGGGATCAAAACCAGAGCCTCATACATGATAGGCAAGTGCTCTACCACTGGGCAAAATCCCTAGCTCTCATGCATATCACTACTGGCCTATATAGTAAAAGGTGGAGCTCAGTCAGAGCTGTTCCTCTCCAGGTTGATTATCAGCCACACCTTAGGGTCAACTGAAGGTGTTTGCAGTTCTTGATCTGGTGTGAAATGCCAAGCATGATATAATGATGCCCATTGCTAGAATTGGCCTTGGAAAAATCCCTTAAATTCCCACTCAGTAGAATATACAGGGCTTTGTGTGCGCAGCACTTTAGAGTAAGTCCCTGCACATTGTGGTGAAGTGAGGAAAGCTGATATACCACTGTGTGCCCACTTCCACTATGAGACCATCAAATTTCCCCAAGGGAATGGAGATAGCTGTTTATCCTCACAGGGATTACTCTATCCATTTTTAATAGCAATCCTCTCGAATGTTAATTTCTGATAATGAAACTTACTTCTTGATGTAAAGATTAAATAAAACAGTGAAACTGCCTCTTCTATATAGAGTTAGGGACTGAGGTCAGAGCAGCGCACACCACTATAAAGCATTGGACTGAACATCTGGTACACGGCAAACACTCAGTTAGAACTGCTATTACTATTATTATTATTATTATTATTATTATTATTATTATTATCATCATCATCATCATCATCAATTTTTATGGATCACTATTATAGATGACTAATATGTCTTCTCTATGAATGAACCATGGAACGTCAAAGGTGGCAACCACCTTAGAAATGAGGGCAGGAAAGGGAAAGGAAATTTTTGGCAGAGGTAAGACTAAACTCAGGTCTCCTGCTCCTGCCAGCCTGCAGGCTGCCTTCTCCATGCACTGTCCAATTTAATCTCCAATTTTTTTTTTTTGCAGTACTGGGGATTGAACTCAGGGGCATTCTTCCTCCGAGCTATACCCCCAGCCCTCCCTTTTTTTATTCTTTATTTTGAAACCGAGTCTCACTAAGTCGCGGAGTGCCTCACTAGGTAGCTGAGGCTGGATGCGAACCTGGATCCTTTGGTCTCAGCCTTCCAAATGCTGGGATTACAAGCATGTGCCACCACACCCAGCTTCCAGTCAATTTGGTTTCACATTTCTAGTTTGTTTTGGACAAATATTAAGATGACTGCCCAGTCCTGGCATATACTGTGGGAAATGTTTTGATTTGGGAAGATGCCAACTTGTGAAGAGGAACTTCACCACCAATTCCCTAGCCCCTATACTTATCATCATCTGACTTATTATGTTGTTAATTTACTAATCACTGATAAACTTACTAATACATCATATCTATTGATTATTTCCTCATCTAGATTCTCTGTTTATTTTGTTCATTGCTGTATCCCAAGCACTTAGAACAGTGCTGGAAACTAGTGGGTATTCAATAAATGCCAAAGGAAGTTAAACGAATCACACACACACACACACACACACACACACACACACACTCACACACACAGTTGCAGGTTGACTTTAGTGAACAAGCCAAAAATCTGTCTAATAAGACTCAGCAACTGTCCCTCTCTGGAACAATGTAGTGTAACTTAAGTTCAATTCCCAGCTCTACCACTTGTAAGTTACTTCTTTTATTGTTGTTGTTTACTTATGTTTTAATGAGAATTCAAAGTTAGAATCAGTCACAGAAGGTTTGTCAATGCTTAGAAAAAGAGTTAGAAAAGGATCAGGGTGTTAAGTGTGTTTGCATGTAAGAGTTCGAATTGCATGATTTTTAATATTATAAATCTAAAATGTACCCTTAAATTAATGATGCAATGTTTAGGAAAAATAAATACATCTGTTTTTATTTGCAGAAAGTATATTTTTAAAAGTTAGAAACAAATAATGAACTGTGGGGAAGAGTAAAGATAATACCACTTGGAAGAATAAAATCTGTAAAATTATAAAGGCATCACATTACCAATTCTACATTAATCAACTCTGAAGGTTTGCAAAAAGAACATAAACCAGGATGAATTAAAAGTATTTCCAGTTTTGTAAACACTACATATGCCAAATAAAAATGTTTACTCTCAATTATCAATGCCATAGTATCATTTTTTACCTTATTTAAAAAAATATTAGTACCATGTAATCATACATCCCCTTCAACTCCTGCCCACTCCTCCTTTTGTCTGTACATAATATTGAGATTGCACAGATAATTTCATATATGTACATCATGTCAGTTGAAGTGTTTCTTTCATCAAATCTGCCCCCTCTCCTAAACCTCTTCCATCACTCTACTGGGATTTCTCCTCAATTGTCTGGAGTCCCTTTTGTCTCCCAATTTCTCCCTAGCATCCACATGTGAGGAAAAACATGTGATTTTTGGGACTGTTCGATCTCATTTAGTGTAATATTCTCTCATTCCATTTACTTTTCTGCAAATGGCATAATTTTGTTTTTATTTATGGCAGAGTAGAATTTCATTGTGTGTATATTCCAGAAGTGTGTATATCCTATTGTGTGTAACCCATTCATCTTTTGATGGACACCTAGGCTATTGTGAATTGTGTTGCTATAAACATAGATATGCATGTATCACTATAATATTCTGGTTTCAATCCCTTTAGAAAGATGGCCAGCAATGGTATAGCTGGATCATATGGTGGTTCCATTCCCAGTCATCTGAGGAACCTCCACACTGATCTACAAAATGACAGAACTAATTTGCAATCCCACCAAAAACGTATGCGTTCCTATTTCCCCACATCTTTGCCAGGATTTATTATTGTTCATGTTTTTGATAATTGTCATTCTAACTTGGGTTAGGTGGAATCTCAGTGTAGTTTTGATTTGCACCTCTTTTATTGTAAATAATGAATATTTTTTCATATATTAATTGGCCACTTGTATTTCTTTTGTGAAGTGTCTGTTTAGTTCTCTTGCCTATTTTTATTGGGTTATTTGTTTAGTTAGGATTAAAATTTAAAAATTCTTTGTATATTCTAGATATTACTCCTCTATTAGAGGAATAGCTTGCAAAAATCCTCTCCCATTCTGTCAACTCTTAAGATTCTTAATAGTTTCCTTTCCTTTGCTGCAAGAAGCTTTTAAATTTCATACCATCCCATTTATCCTCCTATTAATTTCTTGTGCTTTGAGGGTCTTATTGAGGGAGTTTTTCCCAGTACCTATATGTCAGAGTATTGGTCCTATGACCTCTTCTAGTAATTACAAAGTCTGTGGACTAATTACCAGGTCTTTAATCCATCTTGACTCTTGTGCAGCATGAGAGGTTGGGGTTTAATTTTATTTTTATATAAATGGATAACTAGTTTTTCCAATACCATTTGTTGAAAAGACTGTCTTTTCTCCAGTGTATGTTTTTGGCACTTTCACCAGAAATCATTTGGGCTTAAGTATGTGGATTTGTTTCTGAATCTCCTATTCTGCTCCATTCATCTGTGTGTCTGTTTTTGTGCCAATACCATGCTGTTTTTATTACTATAGCTCTGTAGTGTAGTTTGAAGTCAGGTATCATGATGCCTCTTATATGGTTCTTTTTGCTGAGAATTTCTTTGACCATTCTCGGTTATTTGTCTTTCCATTTGGATTTTAGGACTGAATTTTCTAGTGTTCTGAAGAATGACCTTGGTATTTTAATATGGATTACATTGAATCTGCAGATCACGTTTGTTAGAGTGGGCATTTTTATGATATTTATTCTGCCTATTTAAGAGCATGGGAGATCTTTCCATCTTCTAAGATCTTCTTCAATTTCTTCAGTGTTTTATGGTTAGGTTTATTCCTAGGTATTTGATTGTTTTTGAGGTTATTGTGAATGGTATTGTTTTCTGGATTTCTATCTCAGTGAATTCATGGTTGATGTATAGAAAAGCTATTGAGTTTTAGAGATAGATTTTGTATCCTGCTACTTTGTTGATTTTATCAGTTCCAGAAGTCTTTTGGTTGAATTTTATGATCTTCTAAATATAGAATCATCATTGAAAAGAGATATAATTTTTTTTTTTTTTTTTTTTTTTTTTTTTTGCGGTACTGAGGATTGAACTCAGGGGCATTCTACCTCCGAGCTATACCCCCAGCCCTATTTTTTATTCTTTATTTTGAAACCGAGTCTCACTAAGTTGCGGAGTGCCTCACTAGGTAGCTGAGGTTGGCCTCGAACCCAGATCCTCAGGTCTCAGCCTCCCGAATGCTGAGATTACAAGCATGCGCCACCACGCCCGGCTTGAAAAGAGATATAATTTTAATTCTTCTTTTCCTATTCGTATTCCTTTGACTTCCTTCTTTCATTATTTCTCTGGCTATAATTTCAAGTACTATATTGAAAAGGAGTGGTGATAGTGTGTATCCTTGTCTTATTACTGACTTTAAAAGGAATTCTTGTAGTTTTTGTCCCCGTTCAGTATGATATTGGCTTTGGGCTTATTATATATTGATTTTATAATGTTGAGGAAGATTCCTTCTATCCCAATTTTCTACAGTGTTTTTAACAGAATAGATAATGGATTTTGCCAAGTGCTTTTTCAATATTTATTAAGATGATCATGTGATTTTTTCTTTAGCTCTATTTATGTGATGAATTACATTTATTATTTGCATATGTTGAACCAGCCTTACATCCCTGGAATGAAATTGACTTGGTCATGTATAATTTTCTTCATGTGGCTTTGAATGCATAAACTATTTTCTTCAGTTTTTTTTTTGTATCTAAGTTCATCAATGATATTGGTCTACAATTTTCTTGTGTGTCTTTTTTCAGTTTTGTATTAATTTGATATTGGCTTCACAGAATGAATTTTGGAGAATTTCACCTCTTTCTATATCATGGAATAATCTGAGAAGCATTGGGCTTAGATCTTCTATAAAGGCTTTGTAGAATTTGGCTGGGAATCCATTTGGACCTGGACTTTTCTCTGATGGAAGGCTCTTTATTGTTGTTTTATCTCTACTTATTACATAGGTTTTCTACATCTTCTTGATTCACTTTAGGTAGGTTGTATGTGTTTAGAAATTCATCATTTTTTTGTAGGATTTCCAGTGTATTGAGTTATAAATTTTCAAAATAGTTTCTGATGATCCTCTGCATTTCCATGCTGTCTGTGGTGATATCTTCTAATTAATATCTTATTTAATAATTTGGATTGATTCTTTTTGTTGTTTAGGTTGGCTAAGGGTTTATCAATGTTATTTATTTTTTTCAACAAATTGGCTTTTTTTTTGGTTGATCTTTTGTATTGTCTCTTCTCTATTTTGTTGATTTCTGCTGTTTTTGATGGCTTCCTGACTTCTACTTGCTTTGGGATTAGTCTGTTCCTGTTTTTCAAGGGTCTTGAGGTGTGTCATTAGGTTGTTTATTTGGTGACTCTCTGTTTTTCTTATGTGGGCACTCAATGCTATAATTTTTTTCTCTTAAAACTGCCTTCAAAGTGTCTCAGATATTTTGGTATATTGTTTCTGTTTTCACTTGATTCTAGGAATTATTTTACTTCTCCTATGATCTAGCCCTTATTCAGAAGTGTAGCATTCAGTCTCCATGTATTTATGTAATTACTCTTGGGTCTTCCTGTTGTTGATTTCTAGTTTCCTTCTATTATGTTCTGAGAATATTCAAGGAATTATATTACTTTTTTTAATGGGCTGGTACTTGCTTTGTAGCCTAGAATATGGTCTGTTTTGGAGGAGCTTTTATGAACAGTTGAGAAGAATATGCATTCAGTTGTTTTTGAGGGAAATAATCTGTGTATGTCTAATAGGCCCATTTGGTTTATAGTGTTATTTAGGTCTGAAGAATCTTTATTTATCTTTTGTCTGGAAGATAGACCTAGGGTGTGAGAGGTGTGTTGAAGTCTCCCAATATTATTGTATTGGGGTCTATCTGAGTCATAATGTCATGAAGAGTTGGTTTTATAAAATTATTTGCATCCAAATTTTGGGGCATAAATGTTTACTATTGCTACATCCTCCTTTTGGATTGTTCTTTTTATCAGTAAGAAATGATCTGCTTTGTCTCCTTCTGATAAGTTTTGGCTTGATGTCTACTTTGTCAGATACAAGAGTTGCTACTTCTGCTTGTTTTTGGTCTTCATTTGAGTGGAATATCTTTTTCCATTTTTCCACCTTTAGCCTGTGAATATCTTTGCCTATAAAGTGTGTTTCTTGCAAGCAGCATAGGGTTAGATTATGTTCTTTGCCAGTTTATGTCTTTTAATTGGGAAGTTGAGACCACTGACATTTAATGTTATTGAGAGATGATTTTTATTTTCTGTTATTTTGAGTTATATTTTGTTTGATATGGTTAGTTCTTCACTTAGCTGTTCATCTGATGGAATTCATCCCTTCTCTGGTTCTGGTGTTTATTTTTATTTTTTCTTTATGTTTTATTTCTTTTAAGTATTTTCTCTAGTGCTGGTTCAGTAGACACAAATTCTTTAAGTTTTTGCTTATCTTGGAAGATTTTTATTTCTCTGTCAATTTTGATATCTTTGCTGGATATAGCAGTGTTGGCTAGAAGTTGTTTTTTTCTTTCAGGGTTTGGAGTACATTATTCCAAGCCCTCCTGGCTTTCATGACTTGGTTTGAGAAGTCAGGAGTGATTCATATTGTTTTATCTGTTAATATCAGCTGGCTTTTTGCTCTCAATACAAGATACTTTACTTAACCTCTATACTACTCATTTTGATTATTATGTAATGTGGAAGTTCTTCCTCGATCTTGTCTAATGGGGATCTGAATGTCTTCTTTACATGGGTAGTCATCTCATTTTCTATGTTTGAGAAATTCTCTGGTATTATTTCTCTGGTGAGGTTTTTGACTTCTTTACTTCATGCTTCTAGGTCCTCTTTTATGCCTATTATTCTTAAACAATAGGCATATTGTTGATCATTTACTATTATCCCAGGAGTCTTGAATGTTCTGGTGGTGGTGTTGAATTTCCTTCTCTCTATATTGTTGACTGTGTGTTTGTTTTTGAATGAACTGTTTTCTAAGGGTGAGACTTGGTTTTCCATGTGGGCTAGCCTGCCAGTGGTGGTTTCTACTGAGATTTTATTTCATTTATTGTCCTTCATTTCTTTCAGGGTCCGTTTTTTATTCTTATTTAGGACATCAATCTCTTTATCGATATGTTCACTCATATCTTGTAGACTTTCTTTGATCTCCTTTCTAAAGTTTTTCCTCAAATTTCTGAATTTGATCAAAATTGCATGAATTTCCTGGCATTCTCTACACCTCTGTATTGGTGATCTCCATTATTGTGGAGTTGTGGGAGCTCATTTTTTCCTTGCTGGTCTTTCTCATGTTTTCTGGATTCTTAAATTTGTATCTGTTATATTGGCCTTCTCCCTCTCTTTGTGTGGGAGTTTATCTAATCACTGTTTCTTTAGGATAGATCCTGTCCTGGATATAAATATTTACCTCAACATAACTTAAAAGGTGCTGATATAGGCAGCCTTTCTTCTCACAGAGCCTGGACACAGTTGGCTAGAGGTTGTAGTGTTTTGAACTTGTGAGTGTGGATGCCTAACTTATATTACCCCATGGAGACCTCCCCCTCTCCCCCGATTCTCTGGCTGCTGAGGTTACATAAGATCCTGTGAACTTGGCAGAGTTCTCCATGTCTATTTAGGTTGTATTGTCCCAGTGAGACCCCATGATGCCCTGCAAGCAGTGGTCACTTGAGACCCTGTGGGCTGTCTGCTTCAGGGTCCAGATTCTACCAGCTAGGGACTGAAATGTTTTGGATGTCTGCTTAGATTGTATTGTTCCTGGGATATCCTCCACTGTTCTGCTAGTTACACCTGCAAAGGATTGCAGCGTCTGTAGCCCTTGGTGAGAGGAGCCAGCTCTGCCAGCACCAACCATACTAGTCCCTGAGTACAGCCTCTGCCATGCTAACAGGATCCAAGCTCAGGAGGATGAGTAATTACAACTTTTCACTTTGTTTTCCTATCCAGGGACATCTTCTGCAGTCTATGGCCAGCTGCGTTTTCCGGATAGACTGGAGGGAAGGGGTAGACTGCTGCCTTTAGGTGCTGCTCCTAGGAACTCTAGGGACTGTCAAAAAATTCATGTCTCCAGTGTGAATGACTATAATCTCCCAGGCTCTGCAGGGATCCTCTCCAAACTCTCATACCGCAGGAGTTTGGTTTTTATGCGGGATTCCTCCCCCTCCCCAGCCACACCAGTTCCAGCTGAAATGGACTGCAATGTCATGTGATCTCTAGGAGATAGGCTAGAGTCCCTCTGGAATCTCTAGGAAAGGTCTGTATCCTCCAGGTTCTGACGAGTTCTGTCCCAGCCACGGGAATATTCACTGGGCAGCCTGGCTGGGCAATCTGGAACTTCCCATAAGTAGGGAGTAGGGGATATGCTTGTCCTTTCCTGTTAGTTCTCTGCAACTGTTGACCAATAGGATTTAGCTTCTTCTTCTTCTTCTTTTTTTTTTTTGCTAGAGTTCTCCTGGGGTGGCTTCCCCTAAGTTACTTCTTAGCTCTATTTTGCAGATGCGGAAACTGAGAGACTAACAGTAAGAATGTCAACATAATAGGGTTGTAAGACTGAAATGAATTAATGCATATAAGATGCTTACAGAATGTTTCCTATATTCTGGGACTCTTTGAGTACTTTTTATATTACCTTATTTAATTCTCACAGATATCTTGAAGTAGGTACTGTTATTCCCATTTTATTGAAGGAGATGAGAAACTTGAGGCACAGAGAGTTTGAGTGGTTGCCAAAAGTCACACAGCTTATCACTGGTGGAGCAAGAGTCAAACCTAGGCAGTCTCTCTTGAGAGTCTTTTTTTCTTCCAAGCTGGGAAATTTAAATTCACCTCAATAAACTCAATCAATTTCCAAACCCAGGTGCCTTTTTGGAGCTTCTGAGTTTTACTAGGAAGACTTGCCATTCGTTTTCTGCCATGTGACCTCAATGTTATCATCAGCTGCCACATTTGGACATTCTGTTCTGCTGCAAATGCTGATTGCTTTTTTATTCAACCAGGCACCATATGTCTAATTTTCCTTAAAAGAAGGCCTTGAATATTCATAAGGAATATATTTTTATGAATATCACACTTGCTTTGTCTACCACTGCTGTTTTCTGCAATAATTAGTATTAGCTATTGACTATATCAGCCGGTATTTGGTCCCAATCCTTAAAGAAATTCTATGTTCCTAATGAACTGCCTCCTTTGCAGGTTGCTAGCAACCTGAATAAAACCTTTCTTTCTTCCCAACACTTGTCTCCCAGGCACTGTTTTTCTGTGGGACCAGCTTCTGAAGCACAGTTTGGTAACAAGTTTTGTGTAAGTACAACTTGTCTTCTATTTAAGTTGACATAAGTCTCTCTGGCCAATTTATAAGTTCCATTATAGCAGGGATTGTGTCTGTTCTGATCTCTGCACTTTGTTGAGCATAGGGATGCTATGAGCACAGGTGACGCCTTCCTACAAAGTGAACAGGGAGCCCCTTCCTCAGGATGCTTGATGTATCTATTGGAACATTGTTTTAGTACACAGATTTTGCTAGAGCAAGGCACATTATTGCCATGTGTTAGAGAATTAGCACAGTAGCTATAGCATTCTATGCTTCTTATGGTGTAACTGGTGATGCGACTCAAGATACAGCATTCTTGCATAGTGCACAATTGCCTGAGTATCTGTGGCAACCCTCCCCATCACCTACTGCCATGCCTAGAACACAATAAATATTGGTTGAATAAATTAATTGGTTAGCAGGAAAGCTCTGGAACCAGAGTAAGATCAACAGATTTGGAACCTGGTTGACTGGGTTTTGGGCCCTTAAGTCACCACTTGCTATTTGGTCCAGACTGGTGCACATGCAGATAAATGCCCTGACCTCCAAGCCTCTGGAGTGGCAAGTCTGAGGTGCATGCTCTACAGTCCCCAGAACATCTCCAGTAGCATCCAACCCCATGGGCCCACACTGCTGTGCTTCTTCCTCCAGAGACAGGGGCCTCGCCTCCCATGGCACCAGTCTGGACTCAGATGGCCTCAAGCAAGGTTCTTTTCTGGGGCCCTGTGGCAGTAAGGGACAGCCTTACCCACCAGTGCTTCTCATTGTGTCAGAGTACTTAAAGGAAGGCTCTGACTTGATGCTTTTCCTCCCAGGAGGTTCTTTGGCCACTTTGCAAATTTTCCCTTTTGGTCTACAACTCCTCTTTCTCCTGAGGAAATGTGCCACCAAGTGTTGTGTCGCATCTTCTGCCCAGTGCTGCATCTGCCACTGCATGCCTGAGAGGGAGGCACTCAGAAACACACCTGCACCAAGGTGAGGTTGTTTCACCTAGTCTGAGAAGCTCTGCTGACAGCTTTAGTTTTTAAATACACAGAACCATTTTTCTTTCTCTCATGTCGGTGCATTTTTCTTTTATGTTCTTCTTCAGGGTGTATTTGACCTCTGGGAGCTAAGGTGAGAAAAAGCTGGAGAGCTACAGTCCTGGATGGCCCCTGTGTCCCTCTGATTCTACTCACTAGAAGGAATCCTATTGTCCTCCACAGGCCAGTTCTGGATTCATGGTGGCCATGTGGCTGACCCCACATGTATACCCTTGCTTTCTGTCTTTGAGTTCTCAGAATGCAGAGGATCAAGTTGGTGGAGGCAGAGCTAGGAAACATCAGTGCTGTAAACATTTAGGCATCTGTGGCTGATTTAAGAACATTCTAATTTAGCAGCTGTCTTGGCACAGCTGGCTGCCCTGGTGTACACCCACTATTGAGCAAAGAATATATTTAATATGAGTTATGGCAAGCAAATGCCACAAAAGTGTTCCTAACCAAAATATGGTCTTGAAGATGACAATGGTGAATGACACTTTTAGCATCTATTTTGGGGCTTAGTTTCCCCTTTCCCTTTAGAGGTGTATGTATGTGGAAAAAGTCTCTAAAATTATAAAGAAAATGAATTTTGTCTGCCTGGATATTTGAATCTATCCTACTGGTCTCCTTTCTATTTTCATGCAATCCTTCTATTTTTCCATTCTCTATAGTTTCCATATAAGAGAAAACATGATTTGACTTCCTGAGGCTGGCTGATCTCACATAATATAATATTCTCTACTTCCATCCATTTTCCTGCAAATGACATAATTTTGTTCTTTATGGAAGTTTAAAACTTATATTTCTTTATCCATTCATCTGTTGTTAGACACATACGTTGGCTATTGTGAGTTGTGCTGTGCTATAAACATGGGAATGAATGTATCTGTAATCATGGGAATAATTACTGCCAAAGACTTTAGCTCTTTGGGATGAATACAGGAGTAGTATATCTTGGTCATATGGTGGTTCCACTCCTAATCTTTTGAGGAAACTCCATATTGATTCCCATGGTGGTTGTACTAATTTCCATGGCCACCAACAGTGCATAAGAGTTTCTTTTCCCTCACATTCTAGCCAGCATTTATTGTTACTTGTATTCTTGATGATTTCCATTCTAACTGGAGTGAGATGACATCTCAGTGTAGTTTTGATTTTGCATTTCCCTGACTGCGAAAGATTTTGAACATTTTTCATATATTTGTTGGCCATTTGTATTTCTTCTATTAAAAATGCCTAGTTAATTTGTTCGTTTATTGATTGGGTTGTTTTTTTGTGTGTATGTTAGTTTTTATGGCTATTAATCCTTTATTGGAAGAATACCTGGCAAATATTTTTTTCCATTCTGTAGACTCTCTCTTCACACTCTTGATTGCTTCATGTGCTGTGTGGAAGCTTTTTAATTTGATACTATCCCATTTGCTAATTCCTGGTGTTATTTCCTGAGTTTTAGAAATTCTATTGAAGAAGTCTTGCCTGCACCTATATGTTGGAATGTTGACCCTATTTTTTTCTTCTAGTGGTTGCAAAGTTTCTGGTCTAATTCCTAGATCTTTAATTCATTTTGAGAACCTCCTATAATTTAAATTATAGTCTTCTTTGCTACCTGTCACACCTCCCAATGATTTTTTAAAAAAAATCTTCTAATATTTGCCATGTTATTTCAAAATAATATTCTTAAACTATTCTCGTAGGTGACAATTTAGTCTTTTTTCTGTGTGTATGGTACTGGGGATTGAACCCAAAGGCATTCTACCTCAGAGTTAGACTCATAGCCCTTAATTTTTTTTTTTTTGTTGTTGTTGTTTTGAAAGAGGGTCTCACTAGGTTTCTAAGAGTCTTGCTAAATTGCTGAGGCTGGTCTTAACCTCCTGTCTCAGCCTCCCAAGTACTGGGATTGCAAGCATACATCACTATTCCTGGTGACAGTTTAGTCTTTATTCTTTACTTCCTTCTCCCATTTTCTCAGTATTGTTTGTTTTTATCTTTATGGCTATGTGAGCACTGTTCACTGTTGGCCAGATAGTGCACTGTGGTTATTTTCTTTACTGTGAACCTCTTTCTCCCTAATGATTACTGCCATTCAAAATTTTTATTTATATAATTTCAACATATATTTTGGTCTTTCTTACCCCCTGGAAATCACTGTCTTCTTGCTCCTTGTAGATTGGTTATTCTCTAGGATTTTTATGATTGCTATCTTTGGGTTTTCTTTTGCTTTCATTCTGGAGATTTCTTTTATGCATCTACTTTGTTAGATCTGTGTTTCCTAAAACTTATTTCTTATGTTTAAATTGAATACTCCTTTATTCTGAGGGGGTACATCCTCTAGTAATTGAGAAAGTAACTAAGAAAGCATATATCATTGGTACATCTTTTGAGTCCTTTAAATCTGAAAGATTTTTTTTTCCTTTTTTTTTCATAGTCTTGGGGATTGAACCAAGGGCCATTCTACTTATGAGCTACACCCTCAGCTCTATTTTATTTTTTTATTTTGAAAAAGAGTCTTGCTAATTTGAGGAAGGCCTCACTAAATTGCTGAGGCTGGGCTTCAGCCTTTGATTCTCCTGTCTTATCCTCTTTAATGGTTTGGTTTTAATCCTCTTTAATGGTTTAGACACTGAGACTTCATGGAGGATAGGAAACCAGGTTGGATGCAGGGCTTGGTTGTTGAGGAGAGGGTCTCTGGAGGTATGGCCTTGGGGATTATATATAATCTATTATATGTGGTTTCTTCTTCCCTTCCTCTCACTTTTGCTTCTGTCCTCCATGATGTGAGAGCAGAGCTCCCCCCCCCTTTCTGATTTCCACTGCCATGCACTGAGCTCCATAGACATGGCCTGACATGAACTGAACCTCTGAAATCTCCAGAACTGTGAACAAATAAATCTTCTTTTCTTTAAGGTGTGTGGTCAGGCTTATTGGATCACAGTGTTAGGTAGTTAGATAAGAGATGTGCAAGGCAGGGGAAAAATTGGGACAGAGGATCAGCCAGCCCTCATGAAATAAGGAGATTCACTATCTAGCTGCAGGTGCCATTTTAGACATGCTTCTCCTCCCCCAGGGTTTCACTTAGACACCTGGGGAAAGTTTTCAACATGGTGGAAACAGTGAAGGCATGCTAAGCTGTGGCATGAAAAGGGAAGTTTCTTCCCTCAAAAGCATATACATGCATATACATGAGGGGAAATGTTTACAGAGTAAATAAATCCCACTAGGTAGAGAACTCACTGCTATTTTCCATTTCCAGAAATGAACCATTTCAGACTCTTTCTACGGAACATACTCCTTTAACACAGTCTTCTGTTAAACTGTACCCCTACTTTCCTAAATAAATCTCCTATGTTACTCTATTTGTGCTTTCCATTTGAAATCTTTCTCTTGGGAAGCAAGAACCAAAGATGAGTGATCACTTTACTATTTTATTTCTAGGGGAGATCATCACTCTTTAACATTCTGGTACATGTGGTTCAGAACTTTAACTCAGACCTCACTAGAATAAGAGGTAAAAGATAACTCTAACCCTTATTGTAAGGGGGAGGGAGGGAATCAGGAGCATAGCCACTTAAGGCATTGGAACCAACCCAGGAACCATGGCTCTGGATCCTGTAGAAACAAGCCAGGTACATGTGTGGTGTGGGGCCAAGGTATGTGTATAAGGCCATAGAGATTTATCTGCTGTTCTACGAGAGGGAGAACGGGGAGCACTTGAATATGGTGGGGCGAGGAATCTCTTGTTGGAGTTTTCTATATCCTTAGGGTCAAGCAATCTTCCATTATGGACCACAGGCCATAGTCTCCCATTGCAGACACAGTCTTGCCCCAGCAGACACTGAGTGGGGCCTTTCACCAATGGCAGCATGCCCAGCTGGAACACAGGGTATCTGATCCCTCCCTGACATGGTGCAATATACCCCAGGTGCAGTTTTCAGACTATCCTCCTCTCCACAGGGCCCTCAGAAAGATGATATTGTGGAAGAAAGTAAGATGGCTAAAGGGAGGATGGATGCTTTGCTTTGAAACAAAGAAAGGAAGGCTATTGGAGAAGTTCAAGATTTGCATAAAAACAAAGAAAGGAATGTGGTCAGGGCAGTTGGTAACCATGGAAACAAGAGCCCAGTGGCGGCCATGATGAAGGCAGGCCCATCAGCGGACATGACTGAGAAGGGCTCAGTGGCAGTGATTAAAAAGGACACAACTACTTTTCCTGCTAGTGGTTAATTTTAGTGCTCTTATAATGCTGGCTTTTCTGGGAAAAGTGGTCATGAATCCTTCCCACCCAGATTTCAGAGGAAGGCCTGGGAAGCCAGGCAACATGTGGCAGGGTCAGCATCTCTGCAAGGAGGTCCAATGGAAGCATTTTGTAAAGCTGTGAGGGTGGAACAAAACTTGCTAGGAAAATCCTAGAGGTTTATGTTCTTCAGCAACATTTCCTCTTCTTTCATGTCCCAAGTAGCTTCCATTCTCTCACTTTTTCAATCAGAGTACAAATTCAAGCCTTCTGGTAAAGTAGGGATGCTTTCACCATTTATTATTCAGGTGATTATTTTGAGATGTTAAAAGTAGTTCTTCCTTATTGTCTTTGTGGGTGTTGAAGAGATCATTTCATAGTGCCAGGGATTTCTATCGGGAATATGTATTTTGGAGGCAGTGATGGAGGGAACCCTTTCCCATTCACAAATTATATTACTTAAGAGATAGCTGATATAAAAAGCATTCTCTTCTAAGGCTAGAGGCAGTGGCCAAAATAAAAAAAATGTGGGTCTAGACATTTCCCAAATCAAAACAGTCTCCTGGTGCTTGAAGGTTTCATTCACTGTTATCTACACAGGATGTAAAGAAAAGTCATAGTAGGCACTTTTTACCAGGAAAATCAGGCAGTATTTGAATCACAAGATATATTTTTATCTGCTACTATGGCTTCAGTTATCAATAGAGCTTTTTCACTCATTAGCTGTCAGGGCATGAAGAATTGATATCATGTAAAGATAAAGATATTTACATTTTTGTATAGTTCTTTTCATAGATTTTTCAACGGCTGAAGTTTTCAACCTAGAAGATGAGATTTTTTTTTTCTTTTATGTGGTACTGGGGACTGAACTCAGGGGCATTCTACCTCCGAGCTACACCCTCAGTCCTATTTTTTATTCTTTATTTTGAAACCGAGTCTCACTAAGTTACGGAGTGCCTCACTAGGTAGCTGAGGCTGGCCGCGAACCCGTATCCTCCGGTCTCAGCCTCCTGAATGCTGGGATTACAAGCGTGTGCCACCACGCCCGGCTCAGAAGATGAGATTTGTATTGAGTATAGAAATTATGTTTCCTATCTAGTTTGTAAATAATCATGGTGCACTTGAGGGATTTCTTGGAAACTCCTGGGGGCAAGAATCACTATTCTGAAAATGTATAGACTGAGATTTAGCTGCTACATTTTGCCTTTCTAAATCATTATATTTTGGAATATAATCCCTGTTCTGTCTTCATTGACAGGATTTTCTTGTGTTATATAACACTAAATCAAGAGCTCCCAGTGCCTGGGCTGTGCCTAGGTTATGCTATTTCTTCTACATCCCCTGCCTTCTTTATCCCAATTCCCACTCATATCTTCAGACCTAGATTGTAAGATCCAACTTTGGAATGGATCTAGCCAGTGAATTATTACTTCCATCTTGATTCACTTTCTACTAACTCTGGTAATCAAAAGATGAAAAGGAATGGGAAAATTTCCTCTGCAAAGTGCAGTCCAAGTGAATATTTCTTGATTTTATGCTTCTTGCCCTTCTAGACCTGCTTATCAGCACATGACTCTCTTTACTGAAGAACCTTGAAGTAGTTTAAAAAGTGCTCCTCAGCTTCTCATTCTCCCTTCTACTCTTTAGCCAACAGATATCATCTAATGCCTTAGCCAAAGAGTCCAGCACCTGTCTCCCTTGCTAGTAATTTTCCTTGGAGATGCCAGTTATTTTAACCCAGGTATAGTAGTTTCCCATTATTTCCTGGCTTGTCTCTTCCCCCATGTTTCCACCTGACTTCCCAAGGTTCTTAAGGCTTTTGAAGGGCAGAAAAGGAGCAGGCAAGGGAGTGAATAATCCTCAGGAAAAGTACCATTTAATCTTTTAAGCACTTTCCCTTTCTTAGAAGAAAATAGGCAACAGGTCAAGGTCAATTCTTGATTGAAGGATATTTGGCTGTTTATAAGAGATGTACAAAGATGGACATGAGGGAATTTTCCAGGTGTTCAGAGAAGGCTGCAGATGTCATACTCCCAAGATACAGTGTTCTCAAGACAGATATAGAAGTTGTCAGGGCTAATTCAAGGAGGGCTTAGTCTTCACAACAGTCCTGCCATCTTGACAGACATTTAAATCTCCCCAAACTCTTACCCTTTAACCTTACCCTAGGAGAAGCTAATCTATGAAAATTACATGTGTGATTATAAAAGATGAAGTTGAGTGAGAAGACTTGAGGAACATGGAAGACAGTGAGCACTCACCCTAACTCTGTAAGAAGCATGATCTCAGTAGACCAATAATTCACCTTTTTATACATCTGTAAATAAATAGAATTTTTTTTTGTGGTACTGGGGATTGAACTCAGGGGCATTCTACCTCTGAACTATACCCCCAGCCCTATTTTTTATTCTTTATTTTGAAACCGAGTTTCACTAAGTTGTGGAGTGCCTCACTAGGTAGCTGAGGCTGGCCGTGAACCCAGATCCTCTGGTCTCAGCCTCGCGGATGCTGGGATTACAAGCGTGCGCCACCACGCCCGGCTAGAATGTTTTTAAGAATAAAATTATCTCAAATTTAGCATTTTCATATATATGTGTATATATATGTGTGTGTGTGTGTGTGTGTGTGTGTGTGTGTGTGTGTGTGTGTATGTATATATAGTCTTTCCTTTAAAAAAAGACAGAAACATAGAACAACCATGAGGAAAGGCTTCAAGCTATGAGCCATGGAGACAGACTAGAAGAGTCAGTAAGTATACCATGTATTGCAATCAACCAGACTATAGGGATGAAACTGCCAAAGCCCTTTGGAGATGACATCTCACCACCATGTGCCCCAGATGCCAGAAATGGAACTTAATTAAATGCTTACCCTACAGGATTTCAGTCCTGTTTTGATTCCTTCTTTCTATGGTCCTGTTCCTCCCTTTTGGGTTGCAAATATTTGCTCTGAGCCATTGTACATTGGATGCATGTAAACTTTTTTAGTTTTATTTTCTTTTATAGGGTCTCACAGCCAAGAGTTCACCTTGAGTCTCAAAGGAGACTTTGAACTTTGGGATTTTGAGTGATGCTGCAACTGTTAAGACTATGGGAACTCTTGGAAATTGACTAAATGCACTTTGTATTGTGAAGTGGCTGTGAGATCTTGGGGACCAGGATCAGGTTTGGATTTAGAATGTCCCCTGAGACCTCATGGAGAATTGGCAGCCAGGTTTGAGGCAGGACTTGGTTGATGAGGAAGGGTCTCAGGGAATATGTCTTTGGGGATTATATATAGTCTCTCCTCCCCTTGCTCTTGGTCTTACTTCTGGCCTCCATGACATGAGAGCAGAATCTTTGTTCTTTCCTTTTTTCTGCTTCCCACTGCCATGCCCTGCACTCTTTAGACCCAGCCTGACATGAACTGAACCTCTGAAATCTCCAGAACTGTGAACAAAATAATCTTCCTTCCTCTAAATTGTGTGTGGTCAGGTTTATTGGGTCACAGCAGTGAGAACATTGACTGAAACAGATTCCCAAGTACTGGGATCACAGGCATGCAATCCCACTATGCGTGGCCTGAAAGAATCTTAAAGTCTATCTTAACACTTGCTCAGTAAGTTGGATGTGTATAGAATTCTGGAATTTTCTCTTGGAATTTTAAGGATATTGCTTCAGTTTCTTTAAGCTTCAAGTGTTGTGGTTTGAGAATTGTTATGTCATTTTGCTCCTGGCCATTTGTATGCTAGTGTGTTCTATTGCTGATATCAGTTAGGTACAGATGCATCCTGGGCAATGTCAATTAACAGGAAACTGGAAACAGTCTGGCTCCAAGGTCCTGAGTAGATGCTGTAGCATAAATATCAAAGCAACTCCTGCTACTTTTTTCTCATTTCTTTATTCTCTTTCTTATTTATTTATTTATTGTTTGTTTGTTTGTTTATTGTTCTGATGCTAACACAATCCTCTTGGAAGTATTGTAGTGTTCAAACTTAATTTAAAAAATGTGCATTTGTGGATCTCTTTTTATTGAGTATTAATTTTACATAATATACAATTTAAATCATACAAAAGAATTATGATAAAAAGTAGATAATTCCCAAGGCAACTACTGCTTCAGTTTTTGTGGATTCTTCCAGACATAGTGTGTGCACATATAATCATATATATGTATATTCCTTAATAAAATAAAACAAATCAAACAAAAACATGATTAAACCCTAGCTATAGCAAGCTATAAGCAAGCTTTCTTGCTTATGGAAATTACTTACATTTTTATGCAGAAAACTGACATTTAGCAAAATCTGTGTTTCCAGGTGCCATGGGAGTGAGCAAGGCCTTTCTGAGAAGATGAGACCTGGAGGGAGACAAGAGCTGGCAGGTAAAGAGTAAAGATTTGCATCCCAAAAGGGAGGAATAGGACCATCAAAAGAAAGAATGCAGAACTGGAACAGTACTGAAATCCAGCAAGGCAAGTATTTGATCCTGCAGCTCCACTTATGGCATTCAGGGCACATGGTAGTGAGATGAAACCTCCAGCAGGCCTTGTCAGCCTTGCCCCTGTAGCTTGTTTGATTACAATGGGCAGAGTACTGGTTCTTCCAGCCTGGATCCATGGCTAGCAGTCTTTTCTAATGTTCGTTCTACATTTATGGCATCTTATTGACTCCTTCATTCTTTACAACACCCTATGAAATAAGTATCATTATTATCATCATACCCATTGTGCTGTTGAAATCCTTAAGGCATTTACGTAACTTTCTGAAAGTCATACAGCAAATAAATGAGAGATTGGGACTTTGATTCTATTGCCTGGCCCTAAAGCCCTTGATCCTAACTCCTGAGTCTTCTGCTCCTTAGATTTAATATTTTTTTGCCCACAGACTCCTATTTATTTTTCTTCAGTACAAAGCATCTTCTCATAATCCCTGTCCTATGTGCTCCTAGGTCACCCATATCTGCTCCTAGGACAGCAGTCTATGTATCAGCCACTCATGTCTCAAAAATTCATATCCTGTCAAAGAGGGTGTTGCTGCTTTTGAAAATCATCTAACTTCTATTTTCTACATGGAAAAATTGGAAATTGATAAATTGGAAATTGTTGTCAGAGGAGGAAAAGAGGTTGGGGAAGGCAAAGGAGATTTTGATGAAAGAGAGAGAGCGAGAGAGAGCGAGAGCGAGAGTGAGAGCGAGAGCGAGAAAGACAAGGTAGAATGGGAAGGCAGAATGTGGAAGTGCCATATGAGTACTGTGTCCCTGTTCTCAGAGGTGCCTTTCCTCTGGCCCTATTGCTATATTAAGGCAAGGGCACAGGTCTGAGTCCTGGATCATCTCCTATCAGATACGCAATCTCGGGCAAGCCACTTTTCTCTCTGTGTCTGTCTATAAAGCCTGTTTTATATTATTAATTTTTGGAAGGAGATTAAAATGGGAATATGTGTGTGCAGGCTGCATAAAACAACACCTTCATTTATTCAATAAATAAATGAGACCCTACTTTGTGCCAGGCTCATAGCTAACATTTATAAAAGTCCTAACCTTGTTACAGGCACTATTCTAAGAGCTTCAGATACATTATTTTATTTAATATTTTCAATACCCTTTGCAAAAATATCACTACTATTCTAAAGGAGTAAAATAAAGAAAAAAAAGGAAAAATTAGGTCATGACTTATGAATTGTAAGAGAAAGGAAAAGAATATATACTGATGAGGAAATTGGCCAAGTAGTTTGCTATGAGGGAAAAGTCAAGGGTTTTGAAATTATAGGACAGGAGGGCATTTGGTTCATGGTGGTTTTATTGATTAAGAATTAAAAACCAGTATGATGAATAGGGCAGGGTAAGTTTGTAGGTCTGAACACAGTTGGTTTAAATAAAATGCATGTCCACTGTGTAAGGAAGGTGATTTTAGATAAGTGCAGAATGGGATCTGGTGCTCTGCACAGTATAGTTTTGCTGTCTCCTGGGCTGTGCTAAGCAGGGACACTTTCCATTTATCATCCCTGATTTCAAGTTGAGGATATTGAGGTAGGAATACTGAGGAAATTGTCTAAACTCACATAGGAGCCAGGATTTGAACTCAGAATGACCTTTTGAATTCTGTGTCTTAAACCAGGCTCCTTATTTATTATTATTAAAAAAAGAAAGATGTTCTTTAGGCTTTAGCCTGTGATGTGGGTCTCTTTTCTTAGGGCAGAGGTTCAGCAGGCTAGGGCAGAGATTTGGGTGTTCAGGGCAGAGGTTCTGTGTTCAGGTTTTGAATTTCCAGCACAGAGAAAACTGGGCCTGCAGGGTTGGAATTGGAAGCTTCTCTAAAGGGCTGGGGGGTCGGTGGGAGGCATAGGCCAGATCTGAGGAGATGTGAAGGGCCATCTAAACCTGGCCTCACACTGGTCTCCCAATGACAGCCCTCTCACTTTTTGGTTCATCTTCCCAAGGGCTTCATTCTTCTGGCAATTCCCACCCCCAAGGAAGCATCAATGAGGGCAGCCAAGGCTAAGGCTGCCTTGTCAGCCTGGCTGCAAATCAGAATAATTTGACACATTCATTTTCAGAACTTCATGTAGATCATGATGTTCTGCAAAAGGAAATAAACAAAATCTATAAAAGGGAGAAAAGGAGTGTTTTTTTTTGCCTTGGATGATCCACACATGGTATAAATTATTTTAAAATTAGCATTTCTATATAATACCAGCAGCATGAACAGTCAATAGAAAGTAATGAATCCCATGCAATCAATAGACAATAAATTCAGGAATCAGGAAGCTGCATGAATTCAAAAGGTTCCACAAGGGAGACATTGGCATGGAGGAAGAGTCTGGCTGGGAGGGCTCTGCTGTAATTACCGGTGCACCTGGGAAGGGAACTGAGAAGTGATGGAAATAAAGTGAAAAAGCAGCAAAACTGGAGCCACCTTGTGCCCCAGAGATTCCTTGAGTATGGATCCATAAATCCTGCAAACAGCAGGCACAGAGCAATTGGCCCTGAGGGTAGACTGCTTGGTTTATGGACTTGAGCTGAGCATTGGTTTTAGATTTGGGATTGGAGAATGATCCTCAATTTTGGTTATACATTATAATCGACTGGGGAACTTTTTTTTTTTTTTTTTTTTTGTGGTACTGGGGATGGAACCCAGGGGCATTCTACCTCCAAGGTATACTCCCAGCCCTATTTTTTATTTTTTATTTTGAAACAGGGTCTCACTAAGTTGTGGAGGACCTCACTAGGTAGCTGAGGCTGGCTGCCAACCCGGATTTTCCGGTCTCAGCCTCCCAAATGCTGGGATTACAAGTGTGCGCCACCACGCCCGGCGAGTAGGGAACTTTTAAAAAGAAGTATGAATTCCCTAAGTCCCATTCCAAGAAATTCTGACTTAGTTGATATGAGTGGGCTGTGATGCTGATCTTTCTTTTCAAAGGCCTCTAAGAGATCCCAAAGTGCAACATATTGTGGTCTCTATGCTGGAGGCCAAGTTGCAAAAAAAGTACATTTTAAGGGCCCTCCCTGACAACAGGCAAGGATTTCTAGGCTCACAGTTGGATATGTAAAACAAAACAAAACTTTCTTTATAACTAAAATTAGTTTTCAGCTGGGTATGGTGGCACATGCTTGTAATCCCAGTACTTGGGAGGCTGAAACAGGAGGATCACAAGTTCAAGGCCAGCCTCAGCAACTCTGTTTCAAAATAATAAATAAAGTGGCTAGGGGTGTAGTTTAGAGGTAAAATGTTCCTGAGTTCAATCCCCAGTGCCACAAGAAAATCAAGGTTAGTTTTCCATCCTCACATTTCCACTTAAATCTTAATTGTGCCTATTTAAGATAAACTCAGGGAGCCGAGTGTGGTGATGCACGCTTGTAATCCTAGCATTTGGGAGGCTGAGATTGGAGGATCCGGGTTCGAGGCCAGCTTCAGTTGCTTAGTGAGGCCCTCTGCAACTTAGTGAGACCCTGTTTCAAAATAAAAAATAAAAAAATAGGGCTGGGGCTGTAATTCTTAGGTAGAATGCCCCCCCCCACCCCGTACCGCAAAAAAAAAAAAAAAAAAGATAAACTCAGGGAATCCTGAAGTTTAAACCTTCCTTTAGTCAGTTCATAATACTCTATGCCTCCCCTTAGGGAATTACCATCAGTGACTTATTATGACAGAGGCTGGGGGCAGGGAAGAGAGTAAAGTATGGAGAGAGACTGTGGCACTGTCACCTCTGCGATGAGACCGGGTCTTCTGCTACCTATGGGCTGGCATCTCCCGTGGTGGCCTGTCTGTTGGTTCCACCCACCCTGTGTCCTCCTCTCCAGAACTGTGAAGTTCCTGGCTATCCCTCTGAGTTCCTCCCAGGGGTTTCTGTGAGGGGACTCCGTGGGCACACCAGACTAGAGAGCCCCCTCTGCCCAGCCAGCTTCATGGAGAAGCCTCTATGAGGAGCTTACGTGCTCTAGCATCTGCTTTCCTGAAACTGGAAGCTCAGGTCTTCTGTGCTCTCAGGTCCCCTAAACTGTGGGATCTATATGGACTTATCACCCTTATCACACAGAGTTTTGTCTCAGAAAAAGGGATCTGTCTCTATCTTAGAGACTCAATTGATAGCACATCCTTAAGCTTAGCCTTTTTTTGTTTGTTTGTTTTGAACTTAGGGGCTTTCTACCTCTGAACCACACCTTCAGCCCTTTTTATTTTATTTTATTGGTTATTTTGAAACAGGGTATCACTAAGTTGCTGATAAATTGCTGAGGTTGGCCTCAAACCTGTAAGCATCCTGTCTCAGCCTACCAAGTACTGGGATTATGAATACACACCACTGAACCTGGCAAGCTTATCTCTTTCAACTCTTCCTAAAATGTCAGCCCAGGTAAGGTTTTTTTTGTTTGTTATTGCTTTTCTCCCCCTCTTTTGCAGTACTGAGTATTGATCCAAGGGGTGCTCTGCCACTGAGCTGTACTCCTAGCCCTTTTTTTTTATTTTGAGGCAAGATCTTCCAGGCTTTTGAGGCTGTCCCAGGCTGACCTTGAACTTGCCACCTTCCTGCTTCAGCCTCCTGAGTAGCTGTGATTACAGGTGTGGGCGACTCCACTCAGCTTGCTTGTTTTGTTCTTTATTTCTATTTTTTAAGACTACATGAAGTGAAATTTGGAGTTTAATTAAAATCAGAACAGGGATACATTTAAAAAACAAAAATAATTTTGTGATTATCAGTTTTGAGACTCAAAGTATCCACAAAACATTGGCGATTCAATGTATTCCTGAGAGACATCAACCATCAGAAAAGGTTTTCACTCTTTGAACTATTCATATTTTGTAGTAGAAAACAGAATAAAGTTCTGCAGCATCCTTTTTAAAAGGTCATCACAAATAGGTCTTCTCATAGTTTAAAAAAACAAACTTTCATTCTTAACCAATGGACCTGCTACTCTCACCCTCTCACCCTGGGATCTGATCTCTTATAAGAGGATTCCAAGCAGCCAATCCAACTAGAAATTCCCAGGACACCAGTGACTACTTTACTTGTCTTCCTCTAAGAGGATGAAGGCATTAGTCTTCTGGGAGTTACTCTTGTTTTTTTTTTCAAAATCACCTCTTCCTGTTGCAGAAGAATTTGGCAAGGCAAGTGCTTTTCCAAACCCACTGCTTATTCTGATACCTTAGTTCTTGATTCTCCAGCAGCCAGTGCTCTCAAAGATTTTCCCCGTCAAAAGAGGCACAAGAGGCATTTTGGAAACTTGGAGGTTTTCTGTCCCTAGAATAGAGATGATTCAGATAGAACATTCAAGGAAGTTAGAGGCTGGAAGGAAGAAGCCTCAGTTAAATCTCACAATGTCATCCATTGTGCCAGGTTACATAAGCCATATTTGAAGTCTGGAAGGGGAAAGCTGGGAGACAGGATGGAACTCTTGTCCTGCAGAGCATGCTATTGTGTGTGGGACTCTTCCCTGGAGGACCTGTTCCTGGCTCTACGTAGCCGTGTTTGACTGTTGTCCCAAGGCCTCCCTCTCCCAGGAAGCCCTCCCTGCATTCAGGTACAAGGAATCACCTCCACCTTGGGTCCCATGTCCCTCATCCCAGGCATCTGCTGCGTCATTCTGCTCCTCATTGTGAACTGCTTTTTGGCAGTTAAAAAAAAATAATTTTCTGGAATAGCCATTAAATCTATTGAGATTACTTTTCTAGAATGAAAGTCCCTGAAAAGCAAGGATCGTATTTTATTGTTTTTGTCCTAGTAACCAGCATAGAGTGTGATAAGTCCCGAGAAACAGTGAATGAACATATGTTTCTGCTCTGCCTCCATCATAAGACTGGGTAGACATTTTATTGTCTCATTTTCCTAAGGTCTTTTACATTCTTCCCGAATGAGATAAACAATAGCAATAATTACATTTGTATTGTGTCTTGTGTCTATAGAATAAATTTAAATTTTGTCATACATTCCACAAAGTCTCTGTGCTCCAACTCATGCCTGTCTGACCTCATCTTCCAGCCTTGAAAATCTTCTCTTTCTTGACTCTCAGTTTCTGCACATGCTGTTCCTTCAGTCTTAAATGCTTTTCCCAGCTGTCAAGTTGACAAAATTTCAATTTCCCATCAGCTACTGAATTTTACCTCAAATGAAGTCTGTTCTCTAGAGCCTTCCTGGACCCCTGCAGGCAAATATGAACATGCCTCCTGTGTGTTTCACCGTCACCAGAGCATTTTCTCTCAAGATCACCAGAGACAATCTATTTTAGCTATTTCTATTTGATTGCTAGTTGTTATCTCCAGAATCCAATACAAAAACTCTATTTCATGATGTAAAATGAAACTATTTCATTTTAGAAGTCAATTGGTAGCCCAATGTGAGGAGTGGCATTTTAATATCTTCTTCTCCTTTCCATGTTTGACATTTATATTATTGTGTTTAGTTCTTATATTTGGTTACCTTTATATATTTAAGCCTCTATGTTTCTTGTCAAGTCAATTTTAATAGTGACTATGCTGACTCCACAGTTTGGAGGGTGGAGTTTATATATTGTACTGTTAGAAGAATGGGTCCACATTTGGAAACAGATGAAAGATATTTCTGATCCTCTTTCAGTTCTATGCTAGGTTGGCACCTTCAATTTACTTTCTGCTTACTGAGCTATTTCACAGTTGAGGTAGAGGTGCACTTGAGGCTCTTGGTCTGTTTGAGATGCAAATAATTTCTAACAATTGGAAAATACAGCCCTAAAGGTTATAGTATTTGACCCTGAAGGTGTTAACTAGTTTTGTTTCTAACATAGTGATGATATCTTAATGTTCTTTTATTAAGTTGCCTAAAATACTCCTTTTTTCAAATTCTCATTTGATAAGGTTTTAACATCTTACAGCTTCTCTCTTAACTAATGAGTTGGATGAAATCTTTGACACATTTTTATTTTATATTTTCCTAAGAGTTGAGATTTTATCTCTCTGAAAATTATACTTTAACACAACAATATGGTATTATTACAAATACTAATCCCACAATGGTTTATAACTGGAAACTCATTCAAGGCAAGAGTGACTTTTTCTTCTTTAGGCAACATATAGTTAATTTTTTGTAAGAAGTAGGGCTAAGGTTCTGGTTAATGAGAGGAAGTTCTATTCTTTTGGTCAGATTTGATGAATAGAGTTTTTGGAAGAAGGTTAGTAAGGAGGGTTTGTCCTTAGGAATTTCAGAAAAAAAGAAATTTTTGTCCTTTTTGTTAAAGAGAATCTTAGTAGGAGAAAAAACACTTGTCATCTTCCATATTCATCTCTTTCTTGGGTCTGTTCTTCTTCTTATTATTTTTTTCAGTACTGGGGATTGAACTCAGGGGCATTCTACCTCCGAGCTACACCCCCAGCCCTATTTTTTATTCTTTAGTTTGAAACATGTTTTCACTAAGTTGCAGAATGCCTCACTAGGTAGCTGAGGCTGGCCGAGAACCTGGATCCTCTGGTCTCAGCCTCTCAAATTCTGGGATTACAAGCATGCGCCACCACGCCCGGCTGGTCTGTTCTTATTAGAAAGAAACCTTTATGATGTTGAGGTATGTTCCTTCTATTCTGATTCTCTGTAGTGCTTTTAGCATGAATGGGTGTTGGATCTTGTCAAATGCTTTTTTAGCATCAATTGAAATGATCATGTGATTTTTGTCTTTGAGTCTGTTTATGTGGTGAATTACATGGATTGTTTTTCATATGTTGAACGAGCCTTGCATCCCTAGGATGAACTCGACTTGGTCATGGTGTATAATTTTCTTCATGTGGTATTGAATGTGCATTAATAGTATTTTGTTTAGCAGTTTTGCATCTAAGTTCATAAATGATATAGGCCTATAGTTTTCTTTTCTTGAGCTGTCTTTATTTGGCTTTGGTATTAATGTGATGTTGGCTTCATAAAATGTGACAGGGAGAGTCCTGTTTCTTTCTATTTCATGGAATAGTTTGAGGAGTATTGGGATTATATCTTCTATAAATGTTTTATAAAATTCATTTGGAAAACAATCTGGCCTTGGGTTTTTGTTTAATGGTAAACTCTTTATTGCTGTTTCTATCTCTTTGATTGCTATTGGTCAGTTAAAGTTTTCTATATCTTCTTGACTCAGTTTAGAAAGGTTATATGTGTTTAGAAATTTCTCATTTTCTTCTAGATTTTCCATTTTGTTGGAGTATAGTTTTTCAAAGTAGTTTCTGATGATCCTCTGTATTTACAGTATGGAGGATCCTTAGACAAATGGGAATGAACCTACCATATGATCCAGCAATACCACTTCTGGGTATCTATCCAAAAGAATGGAAACCAAGCTGACTGACCTATGCATGCATATCTATGTTTACAGCTGCACAATTCATAATTGCCAAACTATGGAACCAGCCAAGATGTCCGTCAACAGATTAATGGATTACAAAACTATGGGATATGTACACAATGGCCATAAGGAAGAACAAGATCATGTCATTCGCAGGGAAATGGTTGGAACTAGAAAACATTATGCTGAGATTAGTCAGTCACAAAGAGTAAAATATCATATGCTCTCCCCATATGCGGAAGCTAGGGAGAAAGTGAGACATAAGAGGGCCTCTAGATGAAGAAGAAGAAACCTTAGATGGGCAAAGAAGGTGACTTAACTGAAGGTGATGGTTGGGGGAACCCAATGCACATGATGTACTTTCACAAACGTATCAAAATCAATCACTAAACTGAACTTCAGAATGAGGGAGGGCGAGGAAGTGGAGTGGGAATTAGGGAAGGGTTAAATGAGAAATGTGTACATGTATGCCTTTACCAGCTTGTACCTAACAAAGATGTATGAATTCAATGCACCAAAGAAAGAAAGAAAGAAAGAAAGAAAGAAAGAAAGAAAGAAAGAATCCTGCCTGGGCCATTTGGGCTAGGATGTCTCCCAGATAATTCCCTCTGATTCTCCAAGGGTCTCTCCTGCCAAGCCTGAACATTGCTTTGTCCTATCCAGCTCACAAGCTGGTTATAAGACAGTGATTCTCAACTGTGGGTGATTTTATCCTCGTGCATGTTTAGCTGTGCCTAGAGACATTCTGATGGCACGTCTTGGGGATGCTACTGGCTAGCAGTGCTGTTAGGCACAAAAGAGCCATGACAAGGTTATCAGCCCAAACTGTTGATAGGATAAAACTTATTGTAAGGGGGTGGTATGAGATAATAATTTTTCATTCTCTTTCCATTTGACAGATTCACAAATGGAGGTTCAGAAAGGTTCATTGCCCTGTTCATGTCCACATAGCAAGATACAGAGTAGGGACAGGCCTGTAATTCCTCTAGATTTGTTCTTTATTCTCAGGACTTAAGTAGTGGTGGCACAATATTGGTGACAGGCAATGGAAGAGGTAGATGAGGAAAAGGGACAGGTGTAAACCATGTAGTCTCATTTGACAAAGGGTTAACACCATGCCAGGGAATATGCATGTTTAGTAATCGGTCTTCATGCTCTGGCCTGTGTGGAAGCCTGGCTGACACATCCTCTCCCAGAAACAGTCCCTTGAAGGTCATCACAGAGTGTGTGGGTTTAAAGTGAGAACTGCCTTCTTTTGTTTAGATTAAGATGCAGCCCTCTTTGGGGCTCTGAGAGCAATGGTACATGTGACAGAGATGAAAGAAAACAATTCTCTGTGAAGTGGGAAGGGAGGTAAATGGGGGTGAGTTTAGTGTTCATAAACACATGGAAGCTGTCCAGCTCTGCAAGGGTATGCATGATTGCACTTTGCCAAATGGCCAGCATTAGTAATCAGTTCAGGGATTTGAGTAGATGAGAATAAAAATGAGCTATTGACTCTGGGGACGTATGGACATCTCTTTAGGAAGATTAAAAAATTATCTTGTACCTTTCTGTATCCTGATTATATTCCTTCTACTTGCTGTCTCTGAATAGCAGGAGTATCTGCAGTAGCTGTGCAAAGCAAATAGATGGTTACAATGTTCAGTAGAAGTTGTGAGAAGAGGCTAGTGAGCCCTAGCAAAGGGCTTGCTCTTCCCACTGTAGTGTTGTTGCTGTTGCTCTTCTCTGAGGAAACAATGAGAAGAAGGCTATCTACAAACAAGGAAAAGGGTCCTCACCAGGCACTGGATCTTCCAGCGCCTTCCATCTTGGACTTCTAGCCTCCAGAACTTCGAGAAACAAATTCTCGTTGTTTCTAAGCCATCAAGTCTATGCTATTTTGTTACAGCAGTCCCAGGTGACTACAGAGGACATGTGTTTGTTTGAACACATGTGTGAGTCTACTGACTTCATTATTCCCTAAAAGAAAACACTCATTCAAAGACAGTTTTGTAGGAAACTAGGAAGGGGTCATACTGTCACTGCCTACAACTCCCACCATGTCTCAGGGACTCTGTGGAATCCCTGCATAGCCAAGGCTTCTGAGGGTGAGTTGGTTTGTTTTTCTTTCTTCCCTTTCCCAGCAGGCATCAACTTTGCTGGTTCCTTTCTCCTCTGTAATGGAGATCAGTTTTCCTAGTTTGAGCTTCTGCTTGCATTCTGTTCACCCTAACCCTTTGGAATAGAGCCTTGAAGTAATCCTGGGGGTCACCATTACTCCCATTCACATCTCAAGCAGTTTATCAAAGCATTCCTTCCAAATAAAAACAGGGATTTGGCTGCATAAAGAGGAGTCTTGGTGATTAGAATCTCTCCCTCTCTCTGCTTCATTCCCTGGGTCCTTGCTTTTCCTCCCTCTATGAACCTGGAAAGAGGGGTGGTGGCTCATTCGTCTTTGTGCTTGAACTTCTACTCCTGTGCCAGCTCTTGACTTATACAGGTGCTCAAAATATGTTCAACTGGATGAATGGATGAGATATTTTTCTTGCTGGGGCCTCTGCCAAGATAGGGTGAGGACCCCAATTCCAAATTGAAAGGAAGAGGCATTGGCTACTCTTTGCTTGGCCCCATGCTTGTCTTATCTAGACCTGGAGAGGAAAAGAACAGGAGAATGGTAAGAAGGATTCTTTCCTGAAGAATTTCTCTGGCCAGGGGCAGAGTGATGTATGGTAGCAGGAGGGATTTCATGATCAATAGAGTAGAAAAATGGAGATACAAGAAAGTTCCTATATGAACCTTTCAAACTTAAAGAGAAGAGAAATTTTTATTTTTTTCTTTTAGTGTGAAGCCTCAGGCAGTGGAAACTATGAAGAGAAATCCTCAAGTTGAGCTTTGGCTTTAGCAGAATCTAAAAACAGGTGAACCTTTATGAAAAGATAGAGTTGGTTTTAGCAGTGAAACTTAACAAAAATAAAGATTTCTCATTAATTATATTGACTGCCTGTGTCCAAAATTGAATTGAAGATATATTTCTTTTTTTTTTTTTTTTTTTTTTTTTGCGGTACTGGGATTGAACTCAGGGGCATTCTACCTCTGAGCTACACCCCCAGCCCTGTATTTTATTCTTTATTTTGAAACAAGGTCTCACTAAGTTGCAGAGTGCCTCACTGGGTAGCTGAGGCTGGCGGTGAACCCGGATCCTCTGGTCTCAGCCTCCCAAATGCTGGGATTACAACCGTGTGCCACCATGCCCGGCTTGAAGGTATATTTCTAAAGTTATACCATGCTAAGTGTCATTCCAGTGTATTTTCTTAGTACTTAACATTTAATCACTCATAACTGTATTTTATTGCCTCATTTGTATTGCCATTTTGAACATAATATTATCATATAATTAAATGGTGTAATATCCTTGGCGCACGCTTGTAATCCCAGCATTCGGGAGGCTGAGACCGGAGGATCCGGGTTCGCGGCCAGCCTCAGCTACCTAGTGAGGCACTCCGAAACTTAGTGAAACTCGGTTTCAAAATAAAGAATAAAAAATAGGGCTGTGGGTGTAGCTCGGAGGTAGAATCCCCTGAGTTCAATCCCCAGTACCGCAAAAAAAAAAAAAAAAAAAAAAAAAATGGTGTAATATCTTGCAAAACTTGCTAATTGCCAAGTAGGTGCTAGGTACTGGTTAAAATAGTTGAGCTGACAATTGATGGGACATTAAAGTATTTTATGAGAATTAAGAAAGATAAGATACATTGAATTTCAATGGCTTCTAACTAAATCTTCTAATTCCTTGGTGAAGTTTGTTTACCCAATATCCAAATTAACTCTCCAGTTCTAAAGGCAGTCTTCAAAAGCAAATTTTAATCAATTATATTTCAAGAAACAAGAAGGAAAACAAGATATAAGTGAGGCAAATTCAACTAGGTCATCCTTGAAATCTTTGAGTAGTTTTAAATTTTTTGAAAGGAAAAAAAAGGGATTCTATTAGACACAAGAGAAGTGGATGAAATATAGTATTAAAAATGATGGTTTTTTTTTTTTTGACTTCTGGTTTCTGGTCTGGGATATTAGGAAATCACCATTCAAGCCTAACAATAAGTGAAAAGCTGAGCAATCTGGAAATTCCACAATTGTAATATCCATCAGAGAAATGAGATCACAGGGCAAACCACTGCCCCTAAAACTGGAGAGAGAGAGATGGATACAGAGAATCATAGCTTCTTGGAGCAGAAGCCCAAGCAGAAACTCCCATGGAAATCAGTGATGGATCAGGAGCTCATAAACAAATTGTTGGATTTTCAGTTTAGATATCTTCTAGAGTTAAAAACCCCAAAAGGATATAGTCATGGGGGACGGGGGGGGGGGTCTTCTACTTTTGCGTTTTCCCTTCAAGAACTTTACCAGGTTCCTGTGGTGAATATCAGAGAAGAATCCCTTATACTTCCAGCAGCAGAGGAAAGTGAAAGGGAATCATTTTGAAATATACCAGAACATTCTGCTATTTTTAACAAGGCCTACCCTGAGGAGCAGAGAGAGAAGGAAATGCTAAGAAAGAATAAAAAGAAATGCAAGAGATAAAAAACACTGTGAAGGAAATGAATTCCTTGGATGAGCTCATTAATAGATTAGGGGTAGCCAAGAAAAGACTATGAGCTTGAAAATATGTCAACAGAAAAATTCCAAAGCTGAAAAGTAAAGAAAAAAAAAAAACTGAAGAAAAGGCTCCCCAAGGATGAATATCCAAGAACTTTGAGGATAAATATCTAAGAACTTTGGATATCCATCCAAATATCCAACAGTGACTGAGAATTCCCCCAAATTGATGTCAGACACCAAATCATAGACCCAGGAAGCTCAGGCTAAGTACCAGAAAAATACACTTAAAGATATGGAAAATACATAAATAGAAAGTATAGAAAATCAAAGATAAAGAAAAGACTCTGAAAGAAACCCAAACACATTAGAACAAAGATGGGAATTACATCCACTTCTCCTCAGAAGTCATGCAAGCAAGAAGAAAGTGGAATGAAGTATTTTAGATGGCGAGAGAAAAACCTCGCCAATCTAGAATTCTGTACTCTATGAGACTATTCTTCAGAAGTGAAGAAGAAATAATGATTTTCTCGAAAAACTGAGAATTATTGCCTGTAGACCTTCCTTGCAAGAAATGGTAAAGAAATTGTTTAGAGAGAAGGAAAATGATATCGTTTAGAAACCCAGATCAACATAAAGAAAGGAAGAACATCAGAGAATGGATGTTAAAGTATAAGACAACTATTTATTTTTCTTACTCTTAATTGTTCTTACACATAATGCTTCATTCAAAGTAATAATAACAATGGTAGTTTTGATTATGTAAGCTTTTGTATATATAAATATATGCTTATGTATAAATGAATGAGCAACAACAACGTTACAAGGAACAGGAGGGAGAAAATAGAAATATTTTGTAAAGTACTTGCAAAATATAAAGTGATGTAGTGTTATCATCTCACAGTGGATGTGGAATAGTTGTACATTTTTATTTCAAACTCTAGGAAGACCCATAGGAATGGAAAATCAGAAATACTTTGTATTTACTAAAAAGCTTTCCACTAAGATCAGGAGCAATGGTGTCTCATGTTACCACTGTTTTTTTCAGTATCACACTGAAAGGTCTAGCTAATACAATGAAGCAAGAAAAGGAAATAAAAGGTACACAACTGGTAAGGAAGAAATAAAAAATGTTTTTGTTTACTAATGACAGGATCATCTGTGTAGAAAATCTAAAATAATCAATGAAAACCTCTTGGAACTAATAAGCAATTATAGCAAGGCTGCACAGATGGAAGGTTAATATGCAAAAGTCAATTGCTTTCCTATATGCCACAAAACAAATAAGTGGAATTTGAAATTTAAAAACACATTAACATTTGCATTAGCACCCCCAAATTAAAATGCTTAAGTAAAAAAATCTAAGTAAGTGAAGAGGTATTCCATGTTTATAGAAAGACAATATCATCAAGATGTCAATTTTTCCTAATTTATCCATAGATTTAAAGTAATCTCAATCCAAATCCCAGCACATTTTGTGGATATCAATGAACTGACTGTAAAGTTTATATGGAAAGGCAAAAGACTCAAAACAGCCAACTCAATATCTAACAAGAAAAAAGTCAGAAGGCTGACACTACCCAACTTCAAGACTTATTGTAAAACTTTGGTAATCAAGATGGTATGGTTTAGTGAAAGAATAGACAAGTAGATCAATGGAGCAGAATAGAGAAACCAGAAATACATATATTACAAGGAACAGGAGGGAGAACATAGAAATATTTTGTAACGTACTTGCAAAATATAAAATGATGTAGTGTTATTATCTCACAGTAGATGTGGAATAGTTGTAAATTTTTATTTCAAACTCTAGGAAGACCAATAGAAAAGGAAAATCAGAAATACTTTGTATTTACTAAAAAGCTTTCCACTAAGATCAAGAGCAATGGTGTCTCCTGTTACCACTGTTTTTTCAGTATCACACTGAAAGGTCTAGCTAATACAATGAAGCAAGAAAAAAAATAAATAAATATATAAATATATAAAATATATTTCTATATATTTTATATAAATATATAAAATATATTTCTATATATTTTATATATATAATTTCAATGTGCCCTTGATAAAGGAGCAAAGCCAATACAGTTATGTTTCAGGAACAACTGGACATCTACATACAAAAAAAAAAAAAAAGAAAAAAAGTCTGAACACGGACCTTAAACCCGTCACCAAAAATAAACAAAAAAACCCAAAACTCAAATGGGTCATACCATATAGCCAGCAATCACATGTCTTGGTGTTTACTCCAAAGGAGTTGAAAACCTGTATCAAAATGAAAACATGTACATGAAGGCTGTAGCAGCTTTATTTATACCAAAAATTTGGAAGCAACCAAGATGTCCTTCAGTAGATGAATAAATTGTGGTACATAGAATATTACTTGGTACTAAAAAGAAACAAGTTATCAAAACATGAAAAGACAATGTAATCTTCTTTGCATAGAGGGAGAGGAAATTCTGCAAGTAGATGATATTTGAATTGAGTTATTTCATTACTGGCTCATCATATGTCTGCTGCCAGAAGAATAAAGATACCTCAATTTCCTTCTCTCTCTTTTTGAGATAGTTAATTTGATTTTGTGAGATGTGAATCAGACTCACATAACTTATTTAGACTCAGCCCAGAACTCTGATACTTAATTATTATTATTTTGGATGTTTATTGGGTTTTGTGAACTTTTAGAGATATTTCTGTTAGGTGTTTGATAAACAAGGAAGACTGTGGGAGGCCCACAGTCATTCTCTTTTGAAGGAAGGTGAAAAGTTTGGGTATGTGCAAAGGCTTTTAGAGATTCCCTGGGATCTCAGAAAATGACTGATTTGAATGAATCCAGGCCCTGCCCTTTGGGTGAGCACCACAAATCTGACATGTGGCCCTTTTCAGACACATCCAGGGGGGCCTGGGAACAAGCCTATTCTTTACTTCTGGAACATATGACCTCACCTTAAGTTCTAGGAGGTTCCACATACTTTTCCCCACCAGCCACTATGATAGATTCAGAAATCGGTACATCATGAGTCAGTTACAACCTATGAAATACTACCAGGCTTTTGCTGGGACCTCTGGTAAAAAGATTATCTTTTCTACTGAACTTGAACAGAAAATTGGGTGCTGTGGAATTGTTGCTGCCACTGAAAAGAATTTTCTTGAGGCAGAAAAAAAAAGAGAATGAGAAAGAGGAAGGAGATGAGAGAAGAGAAAGAGAAAGAGAGAGAGAGAGAGAGAGAGAGAGAGAGAGAGAGAGAGAGAGAGAGAGAGAGAGAATGGGAATGAGTGAATATGAATATGCCCTGAATATTGTCAGGACTCTGATCCAGCTGTGCCTCAAGACAGACCTACTTCTAGTTTTCTCAAGTATGTACACCAAGAAAGTACATCTTGGATTATGTTTTTCCTCTCATTTGTATATAAAAAGGTCTACCATGGTGGCAGACCTGTAATCCCAACTATGCAGGAGGCTGAGGCAGGAGAATGACAAGTTTCAGGCCAGCCTCAGTGATTTAGCTACTGTCTCAAAATAAAGGGGCTGGGAGTGTAGTTCAGTAGAGTGCTTGCCTATTATGCATGAGGCCCTAGGTTCAATTCATAGTACTGGGGGTGGGTGTGGAAGCGGGGTGGGGAGAGAAAACAAGGAAAGAAAAGAAATAGCTAAAAGAGTCCTGGTACCTGATTTTACATCCAGAAATTGAGCAAGTATCAAGTCCTCTCCCTAGCTCTTATAAACCTCCTCTTTATCTCTCTGTAGCCTCCTCATTCCTGCCTCACTGCACCAAGGACAGTATTAAACTTTCCATGCTCTATTAGGAACAACCTTTCATTTAAGACCTATGGCTTATTATACTTTGAACATTTGTGGATGTTTGGGGGAGATGTGTGATGTTAGGATTAAAGAGTATAGAACCTAGTTGTGAGACTGCAAGTTCCATGATTGCAGGGACTGGACCTGCCTCACTCCTCTTTAGGTCCTTTGTCTCTGGCACTAAGTGTAATTTTTGACTAAGTTAAAGGACCAAAGTTTGGCTGAAGTCAGGGATCTGAGTATCATTTTAATTTAGTTTCATCGTTGTCCAGTGTTGGAGTGGAGTGGGGTGGGGATATGGCAGATGCTTCATGTGTCTTGTTCTTGGCCTTCTCATACCGACTTCTCCCCTTGTGTTTAATGTCACATCAATAACCCTTTTCATCCACTCATCCATCATAAAATACTCAAGGCAGAGAACATATACGCAGACAGTAGAATGGGCTGTAAGGAAAGGAAGGAATTCAGTCAATGAAGTAGCCCATGCTGAGACCAAATGTCCTTTTAGTTGTAAGTCTGGCCATAGCTGGAAGAGTCAGCAGCTCTGATAATCAGTTTTGCTTGAACAAGCCACCTGAGCCCCTGCTGAGGAAACTGAAGTATAGTCATAGGGTGAGTAGAATTCCCTGTGCTGTGCACTTTGCTTCTTTGAATGAAGGTACCATGCAAATGTTTTGAAAACTATAAATCACCTTGTGGTCATTATTGTTGACAATATTAATCTTTTCTTATGATAATAGACTGGATAAGAGCAACTAAAACCACTCTTGTCTTGATGAGCCCAAGAAGACAGTCCAGAGTGGCTGCAAATCCCTTCCTCCAGGCCATCTGAGTGCTGGAGGAGAAAGTTTGCCCTTTGGTTGTTCTGTCTGGGCAGATTTAGCCTAAGGTGAATCTTAATACTCTCAGCTTCTTGCTCCTGACATGAGAAAGGAAGCTTTAGAAGAAACAGGCCTCTCTGTGTGGCCTTCACATGCTGAACTTGGTATTGGTGTGGCCTGGCTCTGCTGTCTCTAGGCAGGCATTTTGGAGGAAGCGTCCCTTTTCCCTCTTTAAGGATGAAACAAACAAGGCTCCCTGTGAACCGTGAGAATCTATTAGCCCCAGGAGGAATGGACAGATTATATAGTTTCAAGTAGAATTTATACTCTATGCATACTTTCCTGTTTCATTCTCATCACAATCTGTGGCATAAACACTATTATGTCTATATAATGCATTATAAACAAAGGCACAGAGATTAAATTGATTTCTCAAGGTGCCTAAAAATGGGTGGAGGCAGAATTTGAACCTATGGACTCCAACTCCAGAGCCCAGGCACTAATTACTGTGCTCCCTTTCCTTTACATGCACTTACATTTCTACATACCCCTTCCTTGAGTTCAACAAGCTTATGAAAACAATAGACGCAAAATGACCAGGGAAATATTAGTGGTAAGTCGGACGCTTCTGGTGGCAGTGTTGTTGGGCATTCACAAAATCCAGGTGTAATGGTTTAGATTCAGAATGTCCTCCTAGCCTTCGTGGAAACAAGATATCAATGTCGGAAAGGGACGTGGTTGCTAAGGAGGGGCCCCTTAAGGTGTGGCCTTGGGGATTTTGTATCCTTCCTTCTATACTTGCTCTCTCTCTGCTTCTAGACTCTGTGATGTGAGAGTGAGCTTTGCACACTCTCTCCCTCTGCTTCCCACTGCCATTTCCTGAGCTCTGTAGAACCCGGCCTCACATGGGTTGAACGCAAAATCTCCAAGAAAACTGGGATCAAATATATCTTCCTCTAAACTGTGTAGTCAATCTCTTTGAATTATAGCAGTGAGAATGTTAACTGAGATGCCAGGGATACAGTGAAATTCATTTCCAAGATTCTGTTGCAGTTGGTTGAGATCTTGCAATATGAGCTGAGGAGATATGGACGCCTTAGGCTATGCATATGGAACCATAACCGGTCTTCCAGACTTTCTTCCTCTTTCCACTTCCACTGGGCTTGCAGAAGAGACTTGGCAGAGAGAGCAGGGCAGAACCACAAAATGGAGGGAACTTGGGTATCTTGTCAGTATGTGGAAAGCTGTCCAGAAAAGTGATCTGACCAGGATCACATGCTTTGGACTTTTATGGTATGTGTGTGTGTGTGTGTGTGTGTGTGTGTGTGTGTGTGTGTGTGTGTGGTGTGTGTGTGTGTGTGTGTGTGTGTGTGTGTGAGAGAGAGAGAGAGAGAGAGAGAGAGAGAAGGTATTTAAATCTTGAGTTTTATTATATTACTTAGATACTCCAATTAATAGACTTCTTTAAGAAAGATTTATTTAAGCTAGCTGTCTTGGTCTTTTTGCTTTCTTTCTTTCTTTCTTTTTCTTTTTCTTTTTTGCAGTACTGAGGATGGAACCCAGGGGCATTCTACCTCCGAGTACATCCCCAGTCCTATTTTTTTATTCTTTCTTTTTGAAACAGAGTCTCACTAAGTTGCAGAGGGCCTCACTAAGTAGCTGAGGCTGGCTGTGAACCCAGATCCTCCGGTGTCAGCCTCCCAAGTATTGAGATTACAAGCGTGTGCCACCACGCCCAGCTTGTCTTGGTCTTTAGAAATCTTTAGAAATATTCAGTATGGCTTGCTCTCTCTCTCTCTCTCTCTCTCTCTCTCTCTCTCTCTCTCTCTCTCTCTCTCTGTGTTTGTGTGTTTGAAAGTGTCATTTTGTATCTATCCAAGCAAAGTTTCTCATTTACCTCCAGCATGCTCCCAAACTCAGAATCCTGAAGTGCCTATCTTGTTTTTTCCTCCCATAGCTACTAAAAGAACTCTCTCTACCAGACATCCTGAATTAAACATTATATCAGCTTATTATAATCTCCTTTCAAATGAACAGTTTTGAGCTAATGCAGGACCTGTCTCCTTCATTTACTTTCAATGAAGCTCTTAGCATACAGCTGCATAAGGCCAAAATCTCTGGGCAGCATAGCAGACAAGTGCACTGGAAACTCTGAAGTGCAAAGGATGGTTGGTGCTACACCTGCAGTAAACAATGGGTCATGTCTGGCTGAAATGGAGATGTGCAAGGCATTCACACCTGGGAAATCTTCAGAGCCTCAGAAAAGACAGGAGGAGGATGTGTGACTGACATAGCAGACGGAGGCAGGGATTTTCTGATGCCTGGAGACAGCCAGTAATGGAGGAGATGAAGGAAATCATGGCCATTTAGAGTCATTACAACTGATGTGGGAAATGGGAAAAGCCATTATAATGTTTGAACTGGTGAATCTCTCATCAGCTTGCTCAGCTGGAATGCAGACTCCCTCACTGGCCCCCAAACCACAAGAGTGGCTTAGTGTGATGTTAGTAGATGGGGAAGTTGGCTTTGTTACCCCTAAAGAATAGATGGGAAAACTGAGGGAGCGGAAGTGATTTGTTCTCAGGTTTCTAGTGAGCAGCAGAGCTTGGACTTGGACCCATGTCTGGCTAAGGAGTTGCATTTTTTCGCTCTGCCTTCTTAGTGCACGTGTGTCTGCTATGATTACTCTAAGAAATACCCTCATATACAATGTGGTCTGAAATTTGCCCACCAGAGTCGCTTCTCTTTCGGTTTGTGGTGATTTCACTTTCCATCCATTTCCAAGACTGAAATGTGAGTTGTTCTTCTGTTCAGTGCATACTTCCCAAGTTATACAACCCTGACTGCCCCTTAAAATCTCCTGGAATACTTCAGATATCAATTCTTGACTTACTTGGTCTGGGCTGGGGCCTGGGCATTAGTACTTTTTAAAAGGCCCCAAGTGCATGGTGGCACAAGCCTGTAATCCTAGGATTTGGGGAGCTGAGACAGCAAGTTCAAGGCCAGCCTCAGCAACTTAATGAGGCCATAAGAAATTTATTTATTTTTATTTTTTGAGGTACTGGGGATTTAACCCAGGGGCATTCTACCTCCGAGCTACACCCCTAGTCCTATTTTTTATTCTTTATTTTGAAACAGGATCTCACTAAGTTGCAGAGTCTCACTAAGTAGCTGAGGCTGGCCATGAACCTGGATCTTCCGGTCTCAGGGATTACAAGTGTGCTACATCATACCCGGCTTGCCATCAACAATTTAGTGAGATACTATTTCAAAATAAAAAATAAAAAGGGCTAGGTGTGTAGCTTAGAGGTAGAATGTTCCTGGGCTCACACACACACACACACACACACACACACACACACACATGCACACACACTCTCACGTGTGCACACCCCAAGTGATTTTAGTTTGCATTTGGGATTAAGAACTCCTCCTTTTAAAGGCAGGCTCAGACCGAAGAGGGCAAGAGGAAGCAATTCATATATTTAAGTCTAATGGAATACATTTTCTCCCAAGGGAAGGGATTAAAGAGAATATACTATGATTAGTTGGCCATAATCTGCATTCAAACAAGTTTAAGCACAAGAAGGGGATTTATAGTCTTATAAAACTGGATGGCCTCACATGGGCTGAATGAAAGAGCTCTTCCCAGGTCATGCAGCTCTCTCTGTCTCCTGTCTCCTACCTCTGCTTTCTCTTCCCTCCTGACTTCACACTGTAGACTGGCTTCCCTCTGCATCACTGATGATGGCTGCTTTTAGCATCAGGCTTGTATCTTCCAGTCTGGCAACCCTTCAGGGAAAGTGACTGTTCATCTCAAATGTGTATATATTAATCTGGGGAAAGTCTTGGTCACAAAGGACACTCTACGACCAGTCATTTTATTCTTGTGGCCAGGAGGAAACTGGGGCAGTAGCCTCTAGATCCTACCATGGAGAACTAGTTCTTCACAGCAGGCAACAAAGCAGATGCACCCCTGAAAGCTTTTGAGTGCAGGATCTTGCTAGGGCATAAAAAGAATAAAGAATGTCCTGAGAAGATAGAAGAGCTGTGGAAGTCCCGTTAAAGAGTATGGTGTGCTTAGGGTATGGTGAGCTCTCTGGGTGCTGGAGTTCAGCATCAGTGAGGCCATGGTGAGGATGAGGGTGGAGAGATGGCAGCAGGGACCTGGTTGATGAAGCTCTTTGAAGGACGCGCTAACAACCCTGGATGGCATTTTATAGGTTCTGGACATTACAGGGCTTTAGGCAGGAGGGTGACATGACTAAGTTTGATTTTATAAAGATTACCCTTGGTTGTTTTGTATGAAGAAAAAAAGACCTGCTTAACTCAGACTGCCACAAGCTCTATCTGGCTTATTGTAATGACCCACCAAGAAGACCTAAGTATTTCAGTCCTTATATTGTTGAAGCACTTTGTAGTTTTCGAAATACATCTGCATTCATTATGGAATTTGAGATAAGTGGAGAGGATATTATTATATCCAGTTTATATATTCTGGCCCTGAGGTTTTTTGTCACTATATGTATTGTGAATATATGATTCCACTCTAAGGCATGCCATTTCACTCTCCTAATGGTCCCTTTTGATAAACAGAAGTTCTTATTTTAATATAGACCAATTTATCACATTTGTCTTTTATGGTTAGTATTATTTGTGCCCTATTTAAATAGGTCTTCTTAACCCCAAGGTGATAAAGAGGTGGCCTTATTCTGAGATGGAAAGAGAAGGCTTTCTGTGCAAATGACATTGAGCTGAGGGCTAAAGGATGCTGAAGAGAGGGCCAGGCACAGGCACCTCTCTCAGGCAACTATGTTGACCTCTTTGTTTCTCTGACTTGTTCTTCACTAGAATCTGGTCTTTGGAACTGCAAATCTCTCTCTCTCCCTCAGGTTAGACTGGAGCAGAGAGAGCAGAGAGCCAAGGAAAGGAATTGTATCAGCAGTACCATTTGTTTTAGAATCCTTTGTATTAATGGATTATGCATCTGGCAGGAAATACCAACATCAGATGCAGGAAAAATTGCCTTAAGGTTGACAGGTAAAGGCAGCAAGCTGAGGTAATGCTTTCAGGACAACTTTTGGTCTCCCAGGCCACTTAGAAAGAAGGACACACCTTTGAAGCATCGGAAGCCAACAAAGGACATACCCCCCTCATTTCCTAGCAAGTCTTATTTGATTTAAGAGGCTTTTGTGCAAAGTGAAAATCAATAAAAACAGAATTGGCAGCATCTCCTCGGTAGAGAGGCTGAGTGTACCCATTCCCAGGCATTTGGCTCTGGGTCCTCAATCATGACAGAGAGCTTCACACTGTCAGAGCTGCACTTTAATTTTATTGACATTAAAGTAATTTGGGTTTATTCATTAGTGGTCCACAAGGAGACTGAGCAAGTGTGAAGTGATGGTGTTCAACATCCTCAGGATCACCCATGTTTGGGAGTTGGTTCTAGGTCAAATACAGCAAAGCAGTGAGCTGCTTATCAAACTCTGAGCACCACCCACCTTTGTTAACAGAAATTTGGGGATCATGAGTGGCTACACATGGAAGTTCTGGAGCCAACACTGTTGGGTTTGGATCCTGGCTCTGTCATTTACATTCTCTGAGACCTTGAGCGAGCAATTTACATTCAGAGTGTTTTATGAGAACATGAAACAGATTGTGTTAGCTTCCTGTAACTGCAACAAGATATCTGAAGTAATCAACTTATAAAGAGGGAAGGGTTGTTTTGGCTTCTGGTTTTGGAGGTTTCATTTTATGGTCAGTAAGGCCCACTGATTTTGGGCCTATAGCAAGGAAGCACGTCATGGCAAAGCAAGCCAATTTACCTCATGTCCAGGAGAGTTTGGGGGGACTTAATCTCATTTCAAGTGTATGTCCTCAGTGGCTGAAAGACCTCCTACTAGTCCCCACCTCTTAAAGTTTCTACTGTCTCTGAGTAGTGCCATTCTGAGGGATAATCCTTTAACACATATGCCCTTGGGGACCATTCTAGATCCAAACTATAACATTGGTGTACTGAATGTATTAACTCAGTTAATACAAGCAAATCACTTGGAATAACATTGATATGCAGTCAGTGATCAGCAAATATTATTCACGATTACTCTTAGAGTCATCACCAAATGACTACTCAAACTTTCATGACAACCAAAGGGAAATTATTAGAATATGTCATATATCCCAAAGCACATTTGCCTGAAACATATAGATAATGCAGGAAAAAGTATAAGGGTGTAAACTACCTTTAAAATAGTCTAGGCAATTGCTTTGATTCCCCACAATTTTCTGGTCAAGACATGTTCTGTGGGCTGGAGACCCACTGAATCTTTGGGAGAGGAGAAAGAGTCAGCTTTAGGCAAATTCAACTCTCCTATTATCAGCTGCTCAGAAAACTATATGCCTGCTTGTATGAGGAGGAAGAAAAGGGGTGGGACGTGGAGGGAAATGCACCAAGAGATGTTGTGTGCATATATAAATGTGTCACTTTCAATCTTACTATGATGTATAACTATAATACACCAATAGAAATTTAAAAATTAAAAATAATCCTTGAAATTGAAATTAGAATACTATGGTGATACATGCATACCCATGCGGAACCAATCTAGGTGTCCGTCAACAGACTAATGGATAACAAAAATGTGTATATACACACAATAGAATTTTACTCAGCCATAAAGAAGAATAAAATTATGTCATTTGCAACAGAATAGGTTAAACTAGGGAATATTAAGTGAGATTAGCCAGTCTCAGAAAGTCAAGGGTCATATGTGGGTTTTCTCTCATATGTGGAAGTTAGCACAAAAATAAGAAGCAAAAGGAACTTCTCCTTCTCTTCCTTCTTGTGCTGTGGATTGAACCCAAGGGCATTCTACCTCTGAGATACAACCCTAGCCCTTTTAATTTTTGAAACAGAGTCTCACTAAGTTTCTGAGGATGGTCTCAAACTTGCAATCCTCCTATCTCAGCCTCCCAAATACTGGTATTACAGGTGTGAGCCACCATACCCTGCTCTGTAGCTTACTTTTTAAATAAGTGCTGGGCATGATTTGGAATGAGGAGGCAGACAAGTAATGAGAACCCAGTGCAGGCTTGGAGACAGAGAGAGGAGCACACTCCCTCAGCTGTGAAAAGGACAGTTTTGTCACATCAGGAGGAGGACAGGCCTCAGTTCACATCCTCCAGGCCATGGTTTGCTGCACTCTGACAAATCAAACTCCCAGAAGTGTCAGTGAAACCTTATTATCAGTGGTATGTTAATGAACAGCCAGTGCTGCTTCTGTTGCAGAGCTAAAAAAAATTACAAAGATGTCATAGGCAGAAACTCAAGTCCCTTTCATGGATGTCGCCTCCTGTAAGAGGATTGAAAGGGTGAAAATGTTATGATTATTATTACTGTGCTAATAGCAGAACAATAAAAGAAAAAGGAAATTACCCACCAAAGATTCTTGCAACTCAAAGTGGTACTGAAGGATATTGTGGCCTTACCATTCTGAAAAGATACTGCTCAAAGTCATATACCACATCTTGTTGAGAGAGGAGGGAAAAATCAATTATTAATGCAGTTATAGCCTTGCTTGTGATTTTCACAGAGAACAAGATCTATTAATTGGGGGAGGGAAAGGGATGAGGGAGTAGGGGAGATTCTGGTCAACCATGATCAAAAGCCATTGCAATCATTTGCCACTTGTTGTAGCACAGCAAAAACAAAGCTCAAAGACTGAGAGAATGGTAAAATGGAAACAAATGAAAGAACCTTTCATGGGGATGAAGCAGTAGCCAAGCTACCTTTATGTTCCTTTTTGGTTATTTAAGCAAATGTATAAGCACACTTCTACAAAGGGGGGATCCTTTCCTCCTTTTCCCTATAGTTATGTTAGGGCAAAAAGGGAAGTTAAAGGTAATCTAAGACAGGTTGCAAGTTTAGCATTATTGGCAGTTTGAACTGGATAAATTTTTATTGTGGGGCTGTCCTGTGTTTTGGAGGTTTAGCAGTGTACCTGGTCCTAGCACCCTCCCAATTGTAAGATCTAAAAGTGTGTAGAAACGCCAGAATCTCTGGGGGAAGAGATCCCCAGTTAAGATCCAGGGAAACTGCTCTGAACACATTATTCAAGGTGGTCCATCACCCAGTCTTTGCTCTGGGCAGGAGGAGAGCTGGCCTCCTCCTCATCCTCTCCTCCACCTGGGGCAGTCACACCTCCCCCTGTCCAAACTACCTCAAAACCAGGCACATTCATTCACAGAAACCCAGTTGAGTTGAGTTGTGGCATTTAGCTGATACCCAGATCTCCAAATTGATTGAACCCAGGGCCTTACTTGTGCTAGGCAAGTGGTAAAGCACTGACCTACATCCCCATTCAGGGGATCTGCCTTTAAAGGACCAATAGCTTTTGCTTCCTCTCTCTTGGAAGATAGCTGTCATAAAAGACTCCTTGAGACCATCATACTTGGAGGAAGATCAAACTTGCTTTGTGTGTGTGTGTGTGTGTGTGTGTGTGTGTGTGTGTGTGTGTGTATAGGGAGAGAGAGAGAGAGAGAGAGAGAGACAGAGAGACAGAGAGACAGAGAGATCTTAAGTATGTGGTTTGATAAGTTTTGACAAAACAATGTATCCGTGTATCTAATACCTCAAGCAAGTCTAGAACATTAATATCAAGATATTATAACATTAATATCTTGGTTATTATGAATAATGCTGCAGTGAACCTGGAAATGCAGATATCTCTTTGAGATAGTGATTTATTTCCTCCGGATATAGATCCAGAAGTGGAATTGTTGGATCATAAGGTAGTATGATTTTTAATTTTTTGAGAAATCTCCACACTGTTTTCCAAAATGGTTGTGTGAATTTTGAATCAACTTTGTGTACAGTGTGAGATAGGGGTGTCTGATAGGGATCGGGAATTCTTTTTCACACTTGTGCAGTCTTCTAGAACTTTTATGGAAGACTTTCCTTTTCCTGCTGAATTATGTTAGTAACTTATTGAAAAGCAAACGAATCAAATATATGTAGCTCTTTCTGGATTTTCTTTTCTTTTTATTGATATTCTTTTTATCTTTGGAGTTTGAAGATTCACTATATATTGCTAAGTGTGGTTTTCCTTTCTATTTATCCAACTTTGACTTTGTAGCACTTCTTACCACTGTGGGGCATTCTTGATCATTATTTCTGTATTTCTTTAAATACCACTTCTCCATTCTTTTCTTCTCCAATTGTCTGTATATTTGGACTTTCCACCATGTCTGTATGTTTCTTATATGCTTTTAAAAGTACAACTTAGCTGATTCTCTTCCGCTGTGCCAACCTTCTTTGAGCCATCTACTGAATTCTTAATTTCATGAGTGACATTATTTTTCAGTTTTACAATTTCCATTTTTTATATATTGCTGTTCTCCAGTAAAATTACCCACCATGTTTTATCTTTTCATAAGCATTTTAATCAGTTAATCAGTTTTAATCTGGTAATCCTAATATCTATGTCACCTGTGCATATACGTTTCCTGTCATGGTTTTTCTTTTGGTCCTACAACTTAATATATCTAGTATTATTAATTGAATACTGGAGAGTTTATACTAAAACATGTAGGAGCTTTGTATAATGTTCATTCTTCTGTAGAGGATTCAGCCTATCCTCTGGCAATCAGCCAGAGCAGGGGATGTCTGTCTGCTTCAATTCAATCCAGGGCCAAATTGACATGAAGCTTGGGTTCTGTAACTAACAATTATTTGGCTTTCCTCTCATCCTTCATGCCTTCAGAGTATAGCCCTCCAGTGGTTCCAGGTGTAGAAGTATTTCTTGAGGGCCTCCGCCTTGGAAAATCCTAAATTTACATTTTTATTCCCCCAGAGAGTATGGAAGTTTTTCAGCTATCTTTTGCTTAGCTTCTTAGCCTCTCACATTGCACGGGGAAGAACGGGCAAATGCCCCAAGGAGAAAAATGCCAACTGCCAGGCTCACTTCTCTATGCCCTTATTGTCTCTTGGGTCTTGGCTCCTCCTACCCTGTCTGTCTTGGAAGCCTATATGCGTGCTTCTTTGTCTCTGTTCTATGTGATAGCCTAAAGCTCTGTGACTTCTTTACTTCTTTGTGAGTAGCCTATGACAGACCCTCAGTCCTCACCCTACACAAAATGTCCCAAGGGGAAAAGTAGCAACCAAGTGTTGCAATCTTTCAAAGAGCATTCTTTTTTTTTTTTTTTTTTCTTCCAAATCTTGGCCTCTTGAATAGTGGCTGCCTCTGGAGCCCTACAACTCTTAAAAGAGATTTTAAACACAATGGAATTTTACTCAGCCATAAAGAAGAACAAAATTATGTCATTTTTAGGAACTTGAGAATATTATGTTCAACAAGATCAGCCAGTCTCAGAAAGAAAATAATTGTATATTTTCTCTCACATGTGGAAGCTAGATAGGGATTGGAAAATAAGAGACCTCAGACAGAGGAGCAGAGCCACAAACCTATGATCCTCCTGTCTCAGACTCCCAAGTACTTGGTTTACAAATGTGGGCCACCACACCCAGCTTGCTATAGTTTTTAAATGAAATACCGTTATTAAAGCTTTTCATCTCTAGATTTCCTAGAAATCTTACTTTTTTTTTGTAGACTACTTAGGTTTTCACAGGAAACAATCATGTTGTTTATGTTCAAAGGCAGTTTTACTTCTTCCCCTTCAATTTAATGCCCTTTTTTTCCTTTGCCTTATTGAACAGAATAAGGCCTTCAGGACAATGTTGAATGAAAGTGGTGAGAGTGGACATCATTGCCTTCTCTCCGTTCTTAAATGTACTGCATGTAATGTTTCACCAATAAGAACAACTGAGCTATAGGTTTGTAAAGAATATCTTTGTAAAATTGAGGAAGTTACATTCTATTCCCAATTTTCTGAGAGCTTTTTTCATGAGTTTGTGTTGAATTTCGACAGTTGGATTTTTTTTCTTACATTGGTTGATTTTCAAATGTTAAACCAACCTTGTATTTATGGAATAATCATAGTTGGCCACAATATATATTTTATATTGCTGGAAATTATTTGCTAATATCTTGCTTAAAATAACTATGGTCACGAGACAATTAGTCTGTAGTTTTCTCTTCTTATAATGAATGGCCACGTCAAATTTTATATCAGAACTATACTGGCCCATATAGCATATTCCTTCCTTCAGTATTTTTTAAAGTGCTTCTCTAAAAATAGTACTATTTCATCTTTATATCTTTGACAGTGCTAACTAATGAAATCATTCAGGCCTGGAGTTTTATTCATGGGAAGTTTTTTTGATGATGAATTCAACTTCTTACCAGGGCATTCTACCTCTGAGCTATACCCCCAGTCCTTCTTCTTCTTCTTCTTCTTCTTCTTCTTCTTCTTCTTCTTCTTCTTCTTCTTCTTCTTCTTCTTCTTCTTCTTCTTTTTTTTTTTGTGGTACTAGGAATTCAACCCAGGAGCCTTCTACCTCTGAACTATACTCCCAACCCTATTTTATTTTGAAATAGGGCCTCATTAAGTTGCTGAGCCTGGTCACAAACCTGCAATCCTTCTGTCTAAGCCTTCCAAGTACTGGGATTACAGGCATGAGCCACCATGCCTGGCTTGAATCAACTTCTTTAATAGATATAGGATTATTAGTCTTTTTATTTCATCTTGTCTTAGTTTTGGTAAGATACTTTTCAAGAAAATTTCCCATTTCATTTAAGTTGTCAAATTTTAATCTAGAGTTGTGACCACCACCATACCATGCTTTCAACGTCAGACCATTCTACAATGATATTCCTTTCTTTCATTTATAATACTGAAATTTGTTTTCTCCCTTCTTTATTAGCCTTTCTTGGGGCTTATTAGTTTTATTAATTTTTTATGCATGCTTACATTTATTTTTATGAAGAAGTTATAAATTTTGAAGAGGTACCTTGGAGATCCCTCTGTCCACACATACTCCATTTCTGGATTTTACACCGCCTCAAGGTCAGATCCAGAGATACCACAGGGAAAACAACTGGTGAATAAAAATAGGCACTTAACTACTTTTGTGTGAACATGACTTGACTTGTATGATGTTTGCTATAGCTTTTTTTTTCAGTACTGGGGATGGAACCCAGAAGCATTATACCTCTGAGCTACACCCCCAGCCCTATTTTTTATTCTTTATTTTGAAACAGGGTCTCACTAAGTTGTGGAGGGACTCAGTAGCTGAGGCTAGCCACAAACCTATGATCCTCCTGTCTCAGACTCCCAAGTACTTGGTTTACAAATGTGGGCCACCACACCCAGCTTCCTAGAGTTTTTAAATGAAATACTGTTTTTGAAGCCTTTCATTTCTAAACTTCCAATTGTTATATATATTATGATGTATATAGGTTAAATTTTATTGAATAACTTATTTTTATATATTGAAACAATCATATAATTTGTGATTTATTAATGTGGTGAATTATATTAATAGATTTTCTGACTTGAACTCCTTCCATTTCTGCGATAAAGATGCTCTTAAATTAAACATAAATGAGATTATACACTTTATTCCAAGTTCTACATAAAAATGAATTAATCTAGTGTCATATCGGTGGTCTCCAGTGTGTTAAATGTTTTAGTTAAGAAGGTTTTATTATTACATATTTTATATTTTTCATTATGGCTATGTTTTTATCATAGCTTTAAATAGTTAAAATATTGCCTTTAATATGAAATCCAAATCAAACTTTATTCTTTCCCTAAGGTTGGTTGGAAGACATGAAATGGTTATACTTTATATTGCTGTGCATCTAATTAGGATAGGCAGATGCTGATAAGAGTCAAGTGTTTAAAAAGGCACCCAAGGGACCTCTGCTTCTGCCATGACAGAGTAACAGACACTAGACTTGCCATTTTACCAAAAATTCTTATAAAATTGGCCAAATGATATGAAGAAAATTGTTTTTAGGTGCTGAACAGCATTTAGTATGGAATTGTGATTATTGAGAGAAGAGAAATATACAAGATAACCTCAAAGAGTGCCCCAGCTTTCTTTCTTTTCTTGCTGCAATGCAGGGAGGTGGGACCCTAATAACGCAGTGATCTCAGAGCTGAGAATACAGAGATCAGCATTGTGGATTATTGGAGTTTGTAAGGAAGGACACCAGGGAGGAAGGAGCTGAGGATTTACTAGAATCCTTGGCCGGGGGTTGGGGGGGCTTGCAGCTCAGTGGTAGAGTACTTCCCTAGTATACATGAGGCACTGGATTTGATCCCCAGAACTGTAAAAATAAAATAAATGAAGGTCTGAGGATATATCTCAGTGGTAGCAAATGTACTTAGCTTTATGAGACCTGGGGTTCAATCTCCAACATGAGAGATAGATAGGTGATAGGTAGATGATAGATAGATAGATAGATGATAGATAGATAGATAGAGAGAGAGATAGATGGTAGAGAGGGTAGAGGCTGACTATAAGTCTGCCTTCCTTTAAACCCACATCCTGTTTGTTTGTTTTCACCTTGTGCATTCCTTTCCACTACCATGATTCCTTGAAAAAAGTGTGTATACTCCCTTCCTCTATGTCTTTGGGACCTATATCTCTAGGAGAGCATGGCCCTCTTGATCACCCTGCCTAGTGGTCCTACCTTAAGCCTCATTTTCCTTTAGGTGCTTAAGTCAGTTTTATTTGAATTTTTTCTTTCCACTAAAAGAGCTATCATTGAAAGAATCAGAATAAGTGAGCAAAACCTTCATGCAAAATAGTGGATGTAGATTTGGTGAAAATGTCTCTTGCCTAATTCCATACACCAGATGTATCTGAACTTTGCCCTGACCAAGTTTTGAGCTTCCCCTTCCTCTCTCATCCTCCAACGCACTAGAGTCAAGACTCTTAGGGCTTGAAAAGACTCAGAAAATATGGAAAATTACTTTTTTGTTTAACAGATGATTTTGTTTAACAAAGTGCTGTGATTTCAAGTGATGTCCCAGAGTTTTATACCTGGTGACAAAACTGAGACTGAGTGATCTTTCTACTATAGCACATTGGACCCACCGTCTCCTGGACTTAATGTCTTAATCACAGAAGTGATATGGGCTGAGTGTACTCTGCTGTGAATTCTATATCAGATTCCTGCAACTTGCCCGATTGCCCTCTGAGCATATGAGAGAATATTTAGCGAAGCACAGAGCCTGTCTGGTGAGAATGTGACTTACGGATTCCAGTAGGAGGTCAAAGACTGCTGGAGAGAAGTCTGCCACCTGCCAAGCCTTCTCTTTGACCTCTGTGTCCAATTGTTCTCTCTCTCATCCAGTTAATGTGTTATGAGGTTCAAATGGGATATTTTAAAGTTTCCTGACATCTCCTGCATTTCTTGGCACAAAGAATGAATCATATTACTGGATAATGAACCATTTAATGACTTGTGTGTTGATTTATCATATGGTGCTAGAGAGGGCGATTTAAAATATAAAGACATAAGTCACCCAGTCAGGGTGTCTGGTAAGCAGAGTGCCCTGTCTCCCTGGCTGGTGGTGTTGTGTTAATCATGATGGTGCTAGGCCAGACAGGCAGTACAAGGACTTAGGCACTCAAGCACTCTTCCCCCTGGTGAGTTCATTTGCCTAGGCAGCAATTATTATGGGTTTCACTGAGCTCTTATAGATTCTAATAAATTTTACTTGATTATTTTCTATATAAGCAGTCATATCATCAATAAATTAAGTTTCAACTCTTCCCTTTGAATATTAATACTCATTTCTTGTTTCCATTTTCTTGGGTTTTCCAAGACCTCTAGACTGTTAGATGGATAAGATAGTAGTCATCTTGTATCTGACTTAGGAGGCAATTTCTAACATTTCCATGTTGATTCTGAGTAAGCATGTTGTTTACTCTAGGTTTTGGAAGCTATGCTTCATCAAGTTAAATAAGTTTAAATATTTTCCTAGATAATAAAATATTGAAAAAAAGAAACAATACTTTTTTAAAAATTGTGTGAGTTGTAGTTATATATCATAATGAGGTTTGTTAAAAAACCCAGTACACAAAGAACCTAATTAAAAATTGCTGTTTCCACTTTCTTTTGGTAGCTTTTGCCAGATATATCCTCACTTATGCTTTTCTTTTCAACCCTCCCCCTTTTTAAATGTAGCCATTTTTAAAATAACATAGAGCTGTATTTAAAATATCCCAACTTTGAAATGTCTCTCCTTACAAGGGAAAATAAATTTAAATTAATTTTTATTAATGATGTATTTAGGCTAATCAGGTCTATCTTGTTTCATCTTCCTGACTTAATACCTTCTTGTTATTTGCTTTATTGTTTTTCATTTTTTAGTGGCTTGGAAATTATATGTCTAGTCTTCTAAAGGTTGGCCTTAAAGTTACTATTTTTTAGATGACAACATATTATACAAGAGTTTTACATATTTAACTAACATGTGAACACAGTCTTATTTTAATGTGCAGAGTTGATTTCTACCTTTAACCACCTCTAATGAACAAGACAATTAGCCCAGAAACTCATTTCTGAAAGCTTTGAGACCTGATTCCTAATACTTTAACAGACCATGGTTGCTGTGTTTTCACATTTACAGTTAAAACTGGGCATGGAAGTAGCGAACAATACCCCACTGGATCATTTGAATGTCAAAGATACTCCTCCTTCAGGATTACATAGCAGTAGTACTTCTTCCGATGGACAGTGCCGATCACCTGTGAAATCATGGTAACTTGTTAACTACTTCTATGGTAACACAATGCCCTTCTGGCAGGAGGGATCATCCAGGTAGTATCAGTAGCTTTGAGTTTTGATGGACTCTAACTATGCCCTTTTAGGTAGAAACATTTCCCCTATAGAAAATAGAACCTCTTAGCCCATAGAGCCTAAGAAATGCATAGATGGAAACATGAACTCCCCTAGTGAGTCATGGGGTGTGATGGTGAACCTGTGTATTCTGCTTCCTGGGGACTAAGCATTGTATGATAGCTGTTGGCTTAAAGCTTTTAAAGGACGGCATACTTTTTTCAAGGTATCATCTCTGAGTTGCTTCCTTAGCTATGTCTTCAAGAGGTCATTCCAGCCAGGCGTGGTGGCGCACACTTGTAATCCCAGCATTCAGGAGGCTGAGACCAGAGGATCTGGGTTCGCGGCCAGCCTCAGCTACCTAGTGAGGCACTCCGCAACTTAGTGAGACTCGGTTTCAAAATAAAGAATAAAAAATAGGGCTGGGGGTATAGCTTGGAGGTAGAATGCTCCTGAGTTTAATCCTCGGTACCGCAAAAAAAAAAAAAAAAAAAAAAAAAAGAGGCCATTCCATTGCTCTGTCCAATAGATGCCATGATCATGTGTTCACTGCCACACCTTCTTTGCTATAGAAATGGATCCTGTGGTTTTTTGAGGTAATGATATGTGAATTCCCATGTCAGTAGATCAGGCATGCTAGAAGTCCTTAGATTGCAATATTGTCTAAGGCCCTCTAGACAGAAAGGTGAACCCATAATATGTGCCATTTCTAGTCAACATGAATCACTGTCTCCTCCAAGATAGAAGACTTTAATGTAATCAGTACGTCTACAAGTGATTGGTTAATGTTAGCTTCTATGTCTGGCAGTTACATCTACATCTGTGGGGGCAACTAGATCAGCTATGGGGAGAAGGAGTTCATGCTGTTGGGTCTTATGTAATCTTTATTGCTACTACCTCTGCTTTCATTGCTACCACTCATGAATCCATTGTACACACACAAGGTTGGGTAGGGCCAGAGGCTGGTTGACTTCTTGCTGTCTGTATCGTCTTGTCCACTTGGTTGTTTGGTGTTTCTTCTGCATGGCATGCTCTCTAGTGTGGGTTAAGATCCTTACATTTCATGATTACTCCTGTGTTCATCCACATCTCTTCCTTGGAGCTCCTGATCCTTGTTCTTTCCATCTTTATCCTTCCTAGCCCTTAGTGAGCCAGGATCTCATGATGAACTGATGCTGGGCTCCTCACCTTATAATTAGACGAGCTTGACAGTCCAGCATATGATGAGAAATTCAGATTGTAAGGTCATTTGGTGTCCAATGTCAGACGTTCTGGTTGAGTGGTCCATAGTTTTCTGCTGTGGATGGCATGGACTTACTCTAGAGACAAAAGTCCAAATTGCAACTTTTCTACATACAATATTTTTTCCTACTACAGATATATTAATACCATGGATTATGCCTGGTTGTGTGGTCTAAGCAGGGCTACTTATTCTGAAGTCTGGCCTGTCATTTCTCTGTGAGCACTCAAAATTCGTAGAATTCTATGTGACCAGTAAATGGGCCAGAGTGTTCTCATGCATGGTTTATATTACTCCAAAACTTAAGAGACCTCAAATTACTTTGTATAGGGTGCTAATACTAGGCAATAACTTGTCAATGACTTTTATAACTTGTCCTTTACTTTTTAAGTTATATTGCTGCATTCCCCAGACCACTAGACCCCAAAACAATTTCACTAAAATGGAAGAATCCTGAAATTTTTATATCTTCTACATTTTAGCATTTATCTTAATGAGGCACCCAGAATACTTGTTGTTTTTGCCCATTCAGTCCAATTAACATTATGTCTCCACCGAGAGTAGACCCTGAGGTAGGATTTGAATACAGTGATTTATTTGAGAAGTGAACCCAGGAAGCATAGGAAGCACCAACAAGAGAGTGTGAGAGTGAGTTAGAGGAAGGGAAGACAGCCAACCAAAGGTCAGTGATCAATGAGTTACCACTGTAGGCAACTTAATCTGTGGGAGTTTAATCTTTTTGGGAGCTCTGGGAGACAGGAATTTACACCTCAGTTATTCTGCCCAATGATGAGGGAACTGAGTAGGTATCCACTAGCTTCCATCAGTTGTTGGTTGAGTTTGTTGAGTTCCTTCCAAAAGGCATGGCTCCCTAGCATTGCTGGCCTGTTACATATTCGTGAGAATGTCTGTCAGTGGCAAAATAAAGCCCTCCAGCAAAGGAGGGCTATTGGGCTGTTGGAAGTTGTGCTGATGGGAATGGAATTGCTAGGAGCCAAGGGGACACATGTGGGTCCCCCACAGATGTCTATTTCAGATGGGAAGTCACAGTGTTGGCAGGGCTGTTTTCTGGTTGGGCCTGGAAGGTTGTCACTTCCAGGCCCGTAGGCAATTCCTACAAACAAATGGCTCAATTTTAATCGACAGACTGTCAGAGTTTATGAGAGCAAGGCATTAAAGTGTTCTCAAAAGTATTTGATAATCTAGCTTGTATTGGTTAGTGCTGCCACTGGGGCTTAAAAATGTCATGGAGCTCCTCAGTTGGTTTGATCTATGCCACTCCAAGTTTCTCAATAATAATTTGATAAATGGGTTATCATAAAAGCTCCACAATGAAATGCAACTGGATTATACAGAACGACAATGTGCATCTCACTAAAGTGAAGAGATTGGAAAAGCACCTAGGAACCAGAGGTATTAGAAGGCTGATCAATCTGTTCTCAGTTTAAAGCCTTTGGCTTGCATATGGACAATCTTCACTGGAATAACAGTAAAGATTTATCAAGAATACTAACAAAATAATTAATTTTGGGGCTATGTTTTCCTAATATATTATACTGTGTGTGTGTGTGTGTGGTTGTGTGTGTGTGTGTGTGTGTGTGTTACTGGGGATTGAACGCAGGGCATTCTACCTCCAAGCTACAACCTCGGCCCTATTTTATCTTTGTGTGTGTGTGTGTGTGTGTGTGTGTGTGTGTGTGTGTGTGTGTGTGGTGTGTGGTACTGGGGATGGAACCTAGGGGCATTCTACCTCCAGGCTATATCCTCAAACTTATTTCATATTTTATTTGGAAATTGGAGGGCCTCACTAAGTTGCTGAGGCTGGCTTTGAACCTTTGATTCTCCTATCTAGCCTCCCAAGTACTGGGATTACAAGTATGCGCCATCACGCCCGGCTTATATTACATTTTCTTAAGGATGAGATTTGGAGAAGGTAATATACATATTCAGTTGTTGCAAAAGCTGCTTAGGGAGAACATTATGCTGTGGACTAATATTGAAACATTTTCTAGTCTTAGGGGACCAGAAAGAACACTTGATGCTAACTAAAACAAACAAGTGTAAGAAAACCAATTTTACATTTGCATTACACTTTACCAATCAAGTGAGACAATATCTGTCCAAACAAACAAACAAACAAAAAAAACTTTAAAGAACTGTGAGGAGATCACTCTCACTACTTGAATGCTAAATCATAGCTCACAGTTCATCCCAAGAAATGAGTCATTCACCGTGGAGGGTAGAGTTCTATCTATCTGTGAATGTTCTGGGTGGAGAAATGCCAGCTTGGAGAGTGGGCACCAGGAGGGATAGGGGGAATGCTGTATCCTAGCAGGGGATCCAGAGAAGGAATTGCCCACGCGTAGTTTTCCTTTTGCCTCTGCCTCCCAGTCACTGGGATTACAGGAATGCGTCCCTGCACCCAGCTCATACAATGATTATTTCTGCCATAGTCTCTGCCTCTTCCTCCCTCCCTCCCTCTCTTCCTTCCTTTACATATTTATTGAACACCTGCGATGTACCAGGCATTTGGGTCTGCCGCTCTAAGTACTTCAAGAGCTTGCTGAATAAATATTTGTTATTTGACATTATTCTTCTGCCTCTAGTAGAGAACCATGGATTTGTCTGAAGTACAGGCCATTATTCTCATTTCCAAGCCTCTGTTCTGAGAGAATAAATATGGCAGTTTTCAGGAAAAATAAAGGAAGAAGCTGGTCCTTTCAGTGATATATATATTAAAACTCCTAAATGACAAATGTGTAATTTATAGAGGGAAAGAGATTCCCTGAATGCATCTTATATCCTTGAGTTCTAAATTACAAAGTTCTTGCTGAAATTGGTTTCTGCCCAGGAGGAGATAGTGTCAGTCAAAAAGGTTGGTTTCTGATCAGCACTGCACTTTGACCAACTGAGGGAGCACTGCCTCTGACTCAGTCCAAGAAGAAGGAGAGAGCATTAGAGGAGATTTCCAGTTCTTGCTGGAGCCTTCAGTGGACATTCCAAAGAGAGGAAACAATGACAGGCCATGGAGATCATTAAAAATAATATTTTACTTTCAGCAGGAGAGCATTCTAGGAAACTTGCAGATGTTTACCATGGTAATGACCATACTCACTTTGCTAAGGCATTTAGCAGGACTGAGGCAAGCCAATCACCAGGACAAAAGCATTATTTTAGAAAATGAGATGATTGCTGTTGGTTAAAACAAAACTGCTGATAAGCTTTAACCAATACCGAGACTTTTTGTTTTCCTCCTAATTGTTACTCATTTAAATCATCTCATTAATGTAGGAGTGTTACCATAAGCAACATGGATGGACTGAGTCTCTTGTCAGCATTTGGAAAGAACTCCCACTCCTACTTTTCCTACCCTTTCCCCCATGCTCCTCCTCCCCAGAGTCTCCATCCTTTTCTAAACACAGCCCTGCTTATCAGCGCAGCTCCCTATGTGTTCCACAGACTCTTCAAACCACAAATTCCTTTATGCCCCTGGGAAGGAACAGAGACATAGATTCATCTCAACTCTATTGACAAAGAAATTGATCTCACAGAGGTTGAATGGCTTGCTTCAGATCACATTCTAGTCTGCAGGGACACATAGGACCTAGGAATTCTGAATAGCTCTTCAAATACTGCCCTTCTTGCTTTAGCATTCTGAGAACTTCCCAAGGAGTGCCAGAGTTGTGTGAGGGCCTGCAATCTCTTCAAATATACAAACGTTCCTAAACTGCTCAATAACCCAGCTTCTTTGCTGTTTATTTAATAAAGTCTGCCCCCAGAGAAACCAAAGCTGAAAGCTAAGACAAGAGGCAGATGGTACTAAGTTTTCCTTTGAGGCTGCTATCTAACTTTAAAACTATGAAATATTCAAGACTATTTTGAGAAATGACCTTTAAAATGTTTATTTTATTTTGAAAGACTGTATTCTCTCTCTTCTTGATGCTTTTTAGATGAAAGGAAAACAGGAATGCAGGCATGAGTATTAAGCTAAGCTTGCAGCTTATGGACGCTTTAACAAAACAGATTTTCATTTTAATGTTCTTTAAGTTCTACAAGAATTCTGAATTTAGCCGGGCGTGGTGGCACACACTTGTAATCCCTGCATTTGGGAGGCTGAGACTGGAGGATCCGGGTTCGCGGCCAGTCTCAGCTACCTAGTGAGGCACTCCGCAACTTAGTGAGACCCGGTTTCAAAAATAAAGAATAAAAAATAGGGCTGGGGGTGTAGCTCGGAGATAGAATGCCCCTGAGTTCAATCCCCAGTACCGCCAAAAAAAAAAAAAAGAATTCTGAATTCTTCTTGCCAATTTTAGTTCAGTTCAGCTGTCTCCATACACACGCGCGCGCGCACACACACACCCCTCCCTGTTCTTGATGTAATAATCTGAGCATGATTCCACTTTAATAGGGTCAAATGTCATCATGGCTGGGAAGCTCCCTGGAAATGTGTGGCAGATTGTTCTTTCTTCTAATGAGGTTGTTGTTCACATCCCAAGGAAAAAGCTATTCTCTGAACTTTTCTTACTTCCTGTTGTGACAAGAAGTGTGCATCACAAAAATGCTACTGATTGGCTTGAGGTGCCTTCTCACCCTCCGGTGTGTCCAGTACTCCTGCTCAGAATCATGCCATTACTTGCTGGACCAGGCCCTGGTGGAATTGCTCACCGTGACGTTTTTCCCCAATGTTTGCACCAAGGATTTTCTTGTTTCATGTATTCAGATATGCCATTCCCTATGCCCCAATTACTTCTATCAGGTTTTTACAGAGCTGGATCCTTTGCAACCTTCATTCTTATTTGGTTTTTATGTTGAATTTCCTCAGACACCTTCTATGACTCCTGCCTGTGTCAGTTCAGGCTTAAGTAAGATAGACATATATTGGCTCACCTGCTAGGTGGCCCAGAGGTAGTTGAGCTTTCAGGGTGGTTGATCATCATGGCATTAAAGATTCATATTTTCCCCATCTCTCTGCATCTACAGTGTTGGTTTTGTCTGGAGATTTATTTTCACATATTTTCTTATGTGAAAGAGCTATAACCTCTTTCAAGAGAGAACCTGGCTTCTTCTTGTTTGCTCTTGAGAGCAAGAAAAATATTTCATCAAAGTATTTGGTGACATTCACCTAGTGTGTCACCTTTTCATTCCCAAACCAGTCATGGTCCAGGGGGTGGGTTGGCCTTTAAAACAATCAGGCCAGTTCACTACACTGCACTGATGCTGCTATGTGAGGGAGCCATGGAGTGGATGTAGAGGAGACAGCTTCAGCATCCCTTACTTGGAGTGCTCAGGCACTGACCCTTAGAATCACGCCCACCCCCACCCCAGCTGTCTTCTAACCAGTCTAGTTAAATCAGAATCTTTGTGGGAATGAGTCAGGCCCAGTGGTTCACAAACTTTGCTGTATATTAGAAGTACCCAAAAGCCTTTTACATGCCCCCAACGTTCTCATTTAATCTCTATGCGATTAAATGCCCAAGTCACTTTGAGAATGATTGGCCTTGATATATACCGAAGTATATTTCTAAATTATATACATTTTATTTTTAAATTCCTTAATAGCATTCTTGAAATATAATTCATATGCCATAAAATTCACTCATTTAAAATGTACAATAAAATGATTCATATTAAGTTTACTGATTTATACAAATACTATTATAACCTAACTTTAGAAAATTTTTATCTTCAAAAAGAACTCTCTTACCTATTGACTCCTTATACACATCTCCCCTCATACTGCTACAGGCAAACATTAATATATTTTCTGTCTTTATAGGTTTGATTATTGTTTTTGCATTTCATACCAATGGAATCATATAGCATAGATACCCACAGAGATATTTCTGTATCTTTGAGTTACATTGTATTAGATACTATAAATATTCTAGATACGATTTTAAATATGTAAGAAGATATATGTAAATTACATACAAATTATATGCCACTTAATAAAGGACTCAATCATGCTTGGATTTTGGTATCTATAATGTGATACAAATCCCCTGCAGATACTGAGGAATCTGTGTGGTTCTTTATGACTGGCTTCTTTTACTTAGCAAGATAGGTTTCTCTATCTTATAGCAGATATCAGTACTTCATTCCTTTTCATTGCTGAGTATAATATGTCTAGTATATGGATATATTATGTTTGTTTTATCTTTTCCTCAATTTATGGGCATTTGTGTTGTTTCTACTCTGTGGATACTATGAATTTCTGTGAATATTCATACAGAAGTCTTTGTGAGGAAATATCTCATTTTTCTTGGGAAGTTAGGTATCTAGGAATGAAATCCCTCATTTTGAGGAATTGCTAAACTGTTTTTCAAAGCACATGCACTGTTTTACTTTCCCACTAGCAAAGTATGAGGATTCCAAATTTTGCACATCTTTGTCAACACTTATTATTGTCTATTTCTTTTTTTAATTTTTTATAATAATTGGTGCATTGTAATCATACATCTTTGTTAGGTACAAGCTGATAAAGGCATATATACACACATTTATAATTTAACCCCTTCCCCCATTCCCACCCCACTCCCTCCTTCTCAAGCTCAGTTTAGTAATTAACCTTGATATATTTGTGAAAGTACATCATGTACATTAGGGTGTCCCCCCTTCCCCCACATCCATCCCCCTCAGTTAAGTCAATTTCTTTGCTCATTTGGGTTTCTCCTTTTTCATCTGGAGACACTCTTATGCCCCCTTCTTCTCCCTAGCATTCATATATCTGGGAGAACATATGCTTTTTAACTCTTTGATTGTCTAATCTCACTTAACATAATGTTTTCCAGTTGCATCCATTTCCCTGCAAATAACTTTTATTCTTCTTTTTTGTTCTTCTTTATGGCTGAGTAATATTCCATTGTGTACATATCCCATAGCTTTGTAATCCATTCATCTGTGGATGGACATCTTGGCTGTTTCCATAGTTTGGCAATTGTGAATTGTGCAGCTATAAACATAGATACACATGTGTCGGTCTGATAGTTTGGTTTCCATTCTTTTGGGTAGATACCCAGAAGTGGTATTGCTGGATCATATGGGAGGTTCATTTCCCATTCGTCTGATGATCCTCCATACTGTTTTCCAAAGTGGTTGCACTAATTTGAAATCCCACCAACAATGTATTAGGGTTCCCACTTCTCCACACCCTTGCCAGCATTTGTTGTTGTCTGTGTTTTTTATGATTGCCATTCTCATTGGAGTTAGGTGAAATCTCAAGGTAGTTTTGATTTGCATCTCTCTGACTGCTAATGATATAGAACATTTCCTCATACATTTATTGGCCATTTTTATTTCTTCTTTTGTGAAGTGTCTATTTAGATCCTTTGCCCATTTTTGATTGGGTTATTTGTTTTCTTAGCTGTGAGTTTATTGAGTTCTCTGTATATCCTAGATATTAGTCCTCTATCAGAAGAGTAGCTGGCAAAAATTTTCTCCCACTCTGTGGGCTCTCTGCTGCAGTTCTTGATAGTTTCCTTTGCTGTGCAGAAGCTCTTCAGTTTAATGCAATCCCATGTATTGATCTTCCTTTGAGTTGCTTGTGCTTTTGGGGTCTTGTTGAGAAAGTTTTGACCTGTGCCTATGTGTTGTAGTGTTGGTCCTATGCCCTCTTCAAGAAGCTGCAAGGTCTCTGGCCTGAGTTCCAGATCTTTGATCCACCTTGAGTTGACTGTTGGGCAGGGTGAGAAAGGGGTTTGTTTCCATTTTCCTGCATGTGTTTAACCAGTTTTTCAAACACCATTTGTTAAACAGGCTATCTTTTTTTCCAGAGTATATTTTTGGCTCCTTTGTCAAAAATCAGTTGACTGTAAGCCTGTGGGTCTGTTTCTGAGTCTTCTCTTCTGCTCCATTGGTCTATGTGTCTGTTTTTGTGTCAATACCATGCTGTTTTTATTACTGTGGCTTTGTAGTAGAGTTTGAAGTCAGGAATTGTGATACCTCGTGCATGGTTCTTGTTGCTAAGAACTACTTTGGCTATCCTGGGTTTTTGTTTTTCCAAATGAATTTAAAGACTGATTTTTCTATGTCTGTGAAGAGTGACCTTGATAATTTCATGGGTATTGCATTGAATCTGTAGATCATTTTTGGGAGGATGGCCATTTTGGTGATATTTATTCTGCCTATGCACGAGCATGGAAGAACTTTAAGGTCTTCATCAATTTCTTTTTTCAACTTTTTGTAGTTTTCCTTATAGAGGTCTTTTACCTCTTTGGTTAGGTTTACCCTTTATTTTTCGGGGTGCTATTGTGAGTGACATTGTTTTCTGAATTTCTTTTTCAGTGGATTTATGGTTGGCATTCAGGAAAGTTTCTGATTTTTTAATATTGATTTTGTATCCAGACACTTTGCTGAATTCGTTGATGAATTCTATAAGTTTTTTGGTTGATTTTGTTGGGTCTTCTAAGTATAGTATCATGTAATCTGCAAAAAGGGATAGTTTTAGTTCTTCTTTCCCTATTTTTACCCCTTTGATTTCCTTCTCTTGCCTTATTGCTCTGGTTAGAGTCTCAAGTACTATGTTGAACAGAAGAGGTGATAATGGACATCCTTGTCTTGTTCCTATTTTTAGTGGGAACTCTTGCAGTTTTTATCCATTTAATATGATATTGGCTGTGAGTCTATTGTATATTGCTTCTATTATTTTGAGGTATGTTCCTTCTATTCCGATTCTCTGAAGTTCTCTTAGCATGAATGTAATTAAGACATTTTTAACAATCTCACATGTTGCCTCTCCTGCTGCAAGCTTGTGTCTCTGCGCTCTCCACAGGGCCTGTCTGTGTCTCTCTCTCTCTCTCTGCCTTTGTTGGTGGTGGGAGTGCAAACTATATGCCGGGCATTTTCCAGGGTGTCTGGAGGTTCCTTATTCTCTGTGTGCACTGGAACCCTCCCATACTTCTGCTCTATTCAATCACTTGAAGGGTGGGTGATTGAGTCTGTGCTTTGTATAGGGGCCCCCACACCCCAAGGGTGCAATTTAACTTACAGATCCCTGATGCTCTGGTTCCAGTGGGAGAGGTGATCTGGGTGTCCCAGGTGTTCTTTTTAGAAGATCTAATCCCAATACTCCTCAATCTATTCCATGAAATGGAAAGAAACAGAACTCTTCCAAATACATTCTATGAAGCCAACATCATATTAATATCAAAGCCAAATAAAGACAGCTCAAGAAAAGAAAACTATAGGCCTATATTGTTGATGAACTTAGATGCAACACTGCTAAACAAAATAGTATCAATGACCATTTAAAACCATATCAAGAAATTGTACACCACTCAAGCTGGGTTCATCCCAGGGATGCAAGGCTAGCTCAACATACAAAAAAAAAAAAAAAAAAAAAAAAAAAAAAAAAAAAAAAAAAAAAAAAAAAAAAAAAAAA
>PVLC010003164.1:0-11905 GCA_004027655.1 Graphiurus murinus
GGAGGAGGAGGAGGAGGAGGAGGAGGAGAAGAAGAAGAAGAAGAAGAAGAAGAAGAAGAAGAAGAAGAAGAAGAAGGAAGAAGCAGCCAAGGAGAAGATAGACTCTTCCATAGCACTCCCCCAAGTGACCTCCGACTTCTTCCAACTAGATACCACTTCACAGTAGTACATCCAGCTGCCAATGGATTCATTCATAAAATGATCTGCTGATAAGTAAGACCATGAGATCAGAGCTTCATAATCCAATCATTGTCTAAAAGCCCCACCTCTAAACCTTGCTGTGTTGGGGACCATGCTTTCAACACACGAGCTTCTGAGGGACTTCCAGATCTAAAAACCATCACATGAACACCACTTGGCTACCAGTCACTGCCCTAACCTTTCCTTGGGAGAGATCTCTGCTACCTTGGACATCCTGCCCTCCTCCCTAGGACTTCTCCAGTCCTCCCTACAACCAGCAATTAAAGGGATCATGCTGGCACAGCATGGGACTCTCTTGCCACCTGCCCCGGTGCTACAGGGATCTTGGTGGCACCTGCTGGGATGGGGCAGTGTGCTTTGCTCTCTTCATTAGAGTGTCTTGGATTTCAGGGCATGTTGAAGAAGATGGGTCACCGGGAGTGTAGCCCTAGACTCTATCTGTCCCTGGTCCCTTCCTCTCTCTCTCCCCTTCCACTGAGAAGCTCTCTTCCATCACTCCCTACTGCCATGATGTTTCTACCCTGCAGCCAGCCACCCATGGACTCAGCCCCTGAAACAGCGAGCCAAATAAGCCTTCGAAGCGATTCTTGTCAGGCATTTTGGTCATAGTGATTAAAAAGCTGACCAATAGAATTGGGTTATCTGGCTTTTGATGTCACAGCGTTGGGCACAAAACTTGTCTTTCTTGACTCATCTACCAATTAATACTTGCTGGACACTTCGTCTTTATGTTGACTTGGGGAGTTCAGATCCAGTTCCTAGAACCAAGAAGTTGAGAGCCCCAAAGACCAGTGTGAGTGACTGAGGGGATACGGTGTCACGATTGCACCAATGTCAACTAGTGCAGTGTAAGTCCTGTGCCACCTGGACACCTGCTCAGTCCAGAAGTGCCAAGGAGAGTCTGATCCCAAAGGAGGGAAAGGTCTAATGTTTCTAAGTGCCACCCACAATTCACAGAGCTACCATGAATTATGGCCCAGTGTCCCAGCAGTGTTGTGTTCAGCGGCCAAAGGGTAATTTCCAAACCCAAACTACTTGCCTTTCTGTGGGGCAATGGGGGGTCCATCCTTCAATTTCCCTTTTCCTCCTCTATCCACTTTCACACCCCAATTCTCTCACCTGCTACACACAATCTTTCCCAGAAAACACCAACCCCAGAATTAAGTCTTTTTTCCCTTACTTTCCTCTCTCTGCTCTGTTGCGAAGGCACACACAGTCTCTTCTTTCTGGGACCACCCGTTGCTCCTCCAGCCTCCGATAATGCATCTACCCCTGACTCTGGATCACGGAAGCCAGGGGAGAAGCCTCCTTGGGAAGCAGCCCAGGGCAAGGAGCCACACAGGTACCGCGACAGCAAGAAGGGGGACTCAGGACACACGTGCACCGACTCTGTTGGTTTTGACACACTTACCTTCTCAACCACTTCTCAACCCATTTTCCAGATGAGAAAACGGAGGCCAAGAGAGATCAAAAAATCTTCCCAAGATCCCAGAGTTAGTATGTGCCTGTTCTTCCTCTGTCATATGGTTTTTCCTCTCTGCTGTCTTCTCCTTTATCTAGATGTTTTGTTTTGAGTGCAAGGAGAAACTTCCCCTGCAAACACCTGCTTGTCTTGGCCACCCCCTACCACACATTTTATACTTCCATAAGACTGTGAACTTTCCGATCACAGTACTTGCCACAGTTGTAATCTCTTTATTTTCTGGGATGATTTTTGGTTGACAATCTAGACTTTACCCCCAAAATTGTCCCAGGAAATATGTGGTGATAACTGTGACAAGTGTTATGGTCTCCTGCAACCGTATTCCCAGCGAGTAAAACAGTATCTGAAACATAGTAGGTGCTCAATAAATATTTGCTGAATACCAGAATGAATAGCAGGATTTCAAACCCCTGCTGGAAAATCCAAGTTATTTTCCTGCAGCACCAGCTGGTGTCTTCCAAGAAGACAGGACAGGACACAGCGTTTCCAGGCTCGGGAATTACCACTTGACCCATTCGGGGTATCACAGTGAGCGCTCTTTTTTGCTGCTGCTGACAGTGCTGTCTTGAATCCAAGCTATATGTGGAGAAATGGCAGAAGAAGAAGTCGGAGCTGTGGGCATGGGCGAGGGCAAGAAGGGGAGAGGATCCTGCACTCCTGGCCAAGGGCTGCAGGGAACTGCTGCTGGGACGTTTCTGGCAGGGTTACGTGGCCACTGCTGCCTTCCAGAAAGAGCACTCTGCTGCGATTCAGTGAAGGGCGAACGGAGGATCAGGGAAGAGCCCGGGGGCTGGGAGAGTGTCACCATAATAAAGGCTGGAGAGGACACAGTCCCGGACAAGCGTCAGTGGTCCTGGTCCTAGGGGAGAAGAGACAGGACTCTCGGTCTCTTCCAGGATTCTCAGTTTTGGGCTCAGGTGTCTGCTGTCACCTCCAGCAGCAGAAAGCACCGAAGGGGTGGGGTCTGGGGGATGTTCAGGACTGAGCAGCCCGAGTCTGAGAATCCAGGACACTCACAGGTGCTGGTCCAGGTTGGGGGGTGGTGCAGATGGATCTGGACAGAACGAGAGCCCAGGAAGGGGGTGAGGACTTCTTGTACCCTTGGCAGACCTCCTGTGCTGCAGATATGAGGGCCAGAGGTCCTCAGGGAGCTGTGGGGCTGAGCGCAGGCTGGAAGGTTCACAGACCAGACTTGTCACCTGGAAAATGTGCCCAGGGCTCAGGAGCACTCTCTCTCTCCCTCACCATTATTTATTTACTTTTCCAAGTTTGGGCTTTGGGCCCCCTGGCCAAGCCTCAGTTTCCTCTTCTGGGTAACATGGAGATATTCATCTATCCCCCCTCTCAAGGTTAAACAAAATGAAAACACCTCAAGGTGGCAGCTCCGACAGGTAGCCAGGTAGAGGTGGAGGCTCCCTTGCTTCTCCCTGTGTTCTGAATTCATTCAAAATTATTTTTCTTTTCTTTTTGGTACTGGGGATGGAACTCTAGGACATTCTATCTCTGAGCTACAGCCCCAGCCCTATTTTTTATTCTTTATTTTGAAACAGGGTCTCACTAAGTTGCAGAGTGCCTCACTAGGCAGCTGAGGCTGGCCTCGAACTGGGATCCTCTGGTCTCAGTTTCCCAAATGCTGGGATTACAAGCCTGCACCACCACACCCGGCTCAAAATTATTCCCCAAAGGAAAAATCACCCCAAGGTTAGGGGTGGTGGGAGAAAGGGGCACCTCTGAAGGGTCAGGGGAGCGCACACTCAGAGTCTGTGCTGGAGCAGCAGGCCAGCTCCAGGCCATATGTTTGGGCACATTTTTTAAAAATGAAACTCCGGATCCTGCCACACCCAGTTGAGTAGGAATCATTATCTCGAATTCCGCATCAAGAAATCAAGGCCCAGAGAAGTTAGGTGGGGCCCCCAAGATAGCACAGCCTGGAGACAGGCTGGACGGGGGCTCAGGTCTGTTTTAGATCCTAGCCGGCCTTCTTTATCTTACAAGGCTCTTACCCAGTCTAGAGACCAGGGCTTCCCCATTCGGCCCCCACCTCTCCGATGCCCCAAAGCGGCCAGGGCCAGGGCCACAGGGCTGCGCCAGGCCGGGCTCCCTTTCATCTTTCGGGATGCTTTTTCCCGGGCTCGGGGAGAGGGTCTGGTCCTGGAGCGCCCTTCCGACTTGTGGGTTGGTCTTTAGCGGAATGGTGGACTTAGGCAGCTGGGCACAGGTGGGGCGGATGCGCGCGAGTGTAGCGCGGCGGAGAGGGGCGGGGGCGCGGGACCCGGGAGAGGCGGGAAGAAGGTGGCTGCGCTGCTGCTGCTCTCGCCCGCGCCCGCGGCTCCCGGCCCCCGCCCCCTCGGTGGCGGTTCTCTCTCGCCTTCTCCGGCTTAGGCTCCAAACCAGACGCAGCCGCCGCCACCCGCTGCTGGCTCCCGGAACAGCCCGGCGGCCCGCTGCTCGGTGCCCCAGTCCCGGCACCGGAGGAGCTCCAGGCGGCCACCGCTCCGGCCCCGGCGCAGCGCACGGTGAGCGCCCCTCGGGGTTCGGGGGTCTCTTGACCGCGCGTCTTGGTGCACCCCTGGGGTGCCCGATGGGGCCTCCCAGGGGGCGCAGGGCTGAAGTTGGCACCGCACGCCTTCTGCTCCGGCCGCCCACCCCGACATGCTGCCGCCGGGGCGCAATGGCACCGCGTCCTGGGCGCAGTTCGGGCTGCAGCCGCAGCTGGCGCGGGAGGGGACCCCGGGGGACTCGGCCCCGGCGGCGCAGCTGGGGCCCGCGCAGGTGGTCACCGCCGGCCTCCTGACGCTACTCATCGTCTGGACCCTGCTCGGCAACGTGCTGGTGTGCGCCGCCATCGTGCGCAGCCGCCACCTGCGCGCCAAGACGACCAACGTCTTCATCGTGTCCCTGGCCGTGTCCGATCTCTTCGTGGCGCTGCTGGTCATGCCCTGGAAGGCGGTCGCCGAGGTGGTGGGTTACTGGCCCTTTGGGGAGTTCTGCGACGTCTGGGTGGCCTTCGACATCACGTGCTCCACGGCCTCCATCCTGAACCTGTGCGTCATCAGCGTGGACCGCTACTGGGCCATCTCCAGGCCCTTCCGCTACGAGCGCAAGATGACCCAGAACGTGGCCTTGGTCATGGTGGGGCTGGCCTGGACCTTGTCCGTCCTCATCTCCTTCATCCCTGTCCAGTTCAACTGGCACAGGGACAGGGCGGGCTCCTGGGGCGGGGCGGGCGTGCCACCCAACCTGGCCAACGCGACGCCCTGGGAGGGAGCCCCGGTGAGGCCCGACAAGTGCGACTCCAGCTTGAACCGAGCCTACGCCATCTCCTCTTCCATCGTCAGCTTCTACATCCCGGTGGCTGTCATGATTGTGACGTACACGCGCATCTACCGCATCGCCCAAGCGCAGATCCGCAGGATCGCCTCGCTGGAGAGGGCGGCGGAGCATGCGCAGAGCTGCAGGAGCCGAGTGGCCTGCGAGCCCACCAGCCTGCGAGCTGCCATCAGGAAGGAGACCAAGGTCCTCAAGACCCTGTCGGTGATCGTGGGGGTCTTCGTGTGCTGCTGGCTGCCCTTCTTCGTCCTTAACTGCGTGGTTCCCTTCTGCAGCGGAGACCCCAGGGCCGGCTTCCCCTGCGTCAGCGAGACCACCTTCGACGTCTTCGTCTGGTTCGGCTGGGCCAACTCCTCGCTCAACCCGATCATCTATGCCTTCAACGCTGATTTCCGGAAGGTGTTTGCCCAGCTGCTGGGGTGCCGCCACCTCTGCTGCAGAACCCCGGTAGAGACAGTGAACATCAGCAATGAACTCATTTCCTACAACCAGGACACCGTCTTGCACAAGGAGATAGCAGCTGCCTATGTCCACACGATCCCCAACGCGGTGGCCCCCGGGGACAGACCAGGCGACCACGAGCAGGAAGAGGAGGGCCCTTTTGATCACGTGTCCCAGATCTCACAGGCGTCCCCAGATGGTGACCCTGCGGCCGAGTCTGTCTGGGAGCTAGACTGCGAGGGCGAGATTTCCTTAGGCAAAATAACGCCTTTCACCCCAAACGGACTGCACTAAACTGTGTAAGAAACACTCTCGTGGATGTGTGTAAGGACAGACATTTCCAGGCCTGCACACATGCACACACACAAATATACCCATTCTCCCTGCGCTGCTTAGTTCATTGCTGTGTGTGTGTCTTTTAGTAGCCCACGTGCTTAGAAGATTCTTAATTGAAGGAACTGACAGAGGCATTGGGAATAAACTCAACCAGTGGTCCTACTAGAGAAGAGACAGTGGGGTTCAGTCCTTTAAAAATGTGCTCTCCCTTTCCCTTTTGGACAAATGGTTTGATCTGGGACTTACCTGTTTTTGGCCTGAGGTTTAAGTAAACACCAGGTTGCGTATGTGCCTGTGGTGATAGCGTGGGCTGTGTCCGACTTCCATGGCCCTGTGCTCGCCCAGTTTCTGCTCTCTCTGCTGGCGTCTACTACTGTAGCAGAGGAATCCTTCCTTATTGCTTCTGGTGTCTAATGAACACAAAATTTACCTGTCCTATGGGGTGATGATTCTCTTTGCTTTGCAGGTTAGTTTTCAGGATTGTTCCTGGGGAAACCAGGAGTGCAGCATTGGTTAAGTAGAGAAGAGGTTTGCTGGGTCTCGAAGCTCACGCGTTTACGTTGGCCTTAGGTGATCACAGGGCAGAGGCCCTCGGGAAGCCTTGGTTTCTCAAGTTTCTTTTTATTAGATAGACGCAGTCTCAAGTGTGAACTGAAGACTAGTTTCATTGGCACAACATTTGATATGAACTTCTCAAGCCTGGAGCTGTAATTTTTTTTTTTCTTATCTGGAAACTCCTCTTTAAAATAACACAAGACAGTTCTGCTGATAACTAGATTGATGCTGTCAGTTTGTTGAAAAGGTCGTATAGGATAAGAACATCATCTTTCTCCGGCTCAAATCTGGACTCTCGGAGAATGACAGGGCTTTTGGAAGCCATGTGTTCCGAGGGGTTTGGAAAAATGCGAGTTAATCTGCTTTAAGAAAGGAATCCCACTTTTAAGCAGGCATCTCTTGTTTGCAGGCGATGACAAATAGGAGAATGCATTTTGACTGAAATGTAGAAGCCAGAGATGACATTTGAATGAACCTGAAACTGGCGAATCTGTAGATTGAGATTCTCAACCAGAGAGCCCCACTAACGCCAATCTTTTTGTGTTTTCCTCTGCTGCCTGCATGGCGAAGGGCATTTTATTTCAGCAGGTTTCAGTGGAGAATATATTATTACCATTCGACCTAACTACAAAAACTGTTAATGGAAGCAAATGAAATGTGAATGTGTAATGTCTTGCAAGTCCCTGCTTCGCAGCAGCCTTACCAATGGCGGCTCCCTCGTCGGCCCTCCTTAAGGACGATTTGGTTGTCAGTCTTCTGTGTAACCATGTCTCATTCAGCACAGAAGGTGCAATGCTCAGCACATATGCCGAACAAATATGTGTTGAATGAATAACGGTTTCTGGGATGGTGGGATTGAAAGCAAATCCTCGTTGGCACATGGATTTTCGTATTGAGTTCATCACACCGGGACTAGAATCAGAGGTCTGGGTTCAGTTTTTGACTTCTTGCGAATCAATTGAAAGCAGACCGTTAGGACAACATCAGGGATTCGGGAGATGGCTGTGTGACCTTGGGTGAGCCAATTAGCCTCTCTGGGCCTTATTTTCTGTCTGCATTTGTAAATTGAGGGGCTCATAGGAGGTCCCTGTTTACCAAATTGTGCTTCATGCTGTAAATGTTAATGGGTAGGGTCTATGGTGAAATAAATTCAGCAAACTCAGTGTCAATGCCTGCTTTCTCTACAGGGCTTCTTAGAGCTTTTCCTGAGTATCATGAATCCCCAAATGGGGTAGACTTCTGCATCATTTCCCAATGTCTTTGACCTTGTGAGTCCTTGCCGGGTAGAATTCCTGTTAGTATCTCTTTGGAGCTCACGGCTGCAGGAAGCACAGTTTGAGAAACTTAAATGTAACTAATCTGGAAGTCTCTGGAATACAGCTATTTTATTCTCAAGAACAGGTTGTTAGAGTAAGAAACATCTTTGGGGGGACAAATGCTGTTGTAGATTCCAGTTTAAATGAGTTCTGAGTTATGGAAGATGCACTTGGTAAGAACTTTGAGAGTCCCTTCTGTGACGTAGCACTCATCACACACTACAATCATGTCTCTCTCTTCTGCACTCGCCACTGCCCTGGATGCTGGGAATCCAGTCTGCAATCAACTTCTCTGATGTCTCGGAACTTCTATTTCAGTAGGAGAGACAGGCCAATAAGCATGACCAGCAGGTCCTTTATTGTGCTGTCTGTACTGGCCTGACCGTGTTGCATAGCATCAAGTGGTACCCACTGCTGGTATGCACAGTAAAAAAGAGTGAGGGGAGGGCGAACTGCTGTTTTGTTTTTTTTTTTAGGGCAGTCAGGAGAGGCTCCACGAAGACCGGGAAGAAGTAGGTATCCAGGAGGAAGAGTGATCCGGCCAAGTGCAAGGGTCTGGAAATGGGACTGGGGTCTGCATGCCTGGGGAAGAGAAAGGTGGGCTGTGAAGCTGGAGGGTGGTGAAAGAGGGGGAGCCTACAGGAGTCAACGCAGATGACAGTAATAATAACAGCTGCACTCCAGATTCATCCTGCGCATGCGTTAATCCACTTGACCCTCACGACCCCCCTAGGTGGGCGCTTTTATTACCCTCATTTTGCAGACAAGAAAATGAAGGCATCAGCAAGCTGAATAATTATTCAAATTTGCCACAGTCGTGCTGCTCCTGAGTGGCAGACCTGAGCCCAGAAGCTTTAATCTGCAGTGCCCTTCTGGGGTTAGAGCGACACTGTCTCAGAAGCTAGGGGCCAGGAGGACGGAGACTGCCGCCGCCATCCTCGCCACCATCTTCCAGCCTAGGGCAGCAAGGGGCAGAGCAGTAAGTGTGTGTATGCGAGCACACCCCAGATCCAGGCACTGTGATGGAGCAGTAACCCAGCAACTTGCCTCCCAAGCCCTGTCAGCCGGTGGTGTCCTCAGGTGGGGCTTGGGATTGATCCCACCCCCAGGGCTGTCGGCCATGGCACACAGAATGTATCTGATGATCTGACCCTCCGCAGGAGTCCCCTAGACCCTCACAGATGCCACGTCACCAGCCTGCCCTTGCACGAGAGGAGGCTTTTGAGGTGCTCAGGCCAGGGCTCCCCTAAGGTCACCTGTTTAGAGAGGGTGCCTTCACTCCTGCAACTTGTCCATCTCATCGGCCTGGCCTAGTCCTGGGTCTGTATGATGACAGGAATGACCTGTCCCCTGCTTTGAGGAAGTCCTGGGGGCAGTCATTGAGATGGGACATGACAACTGAAAAAAAAAAAATACTCCCTGTCTCTCAGGCACACCAGGGGCTCCACGGGCATCTCTGCTTGGAGGAGGTCTCCCCGGGTGGTCTCCCCAGGGCGGTGGCTTTGTGGTAACTGGACTTCTTGCATGGTGGCCCAGGGTTCCAAAGTCTGGGCCCAGATGGGGGAGGGGGAGGTGAGGGCGGGTGGAACCTGATCTCCTTTGGTGACCGCATCTTCTTGGGTCATAGCCACTCATCGGGAGGGAGTCTCCAGGTCCAGACCGCGTCTAGGGGAGGGCTCTGCGCTGCACCCCTTCCCTGGGGACAGGGTCAAAGAACTGGGAGAGGAGAGACTTCATATTTATGTCTTATTAAAGAAAATGTATTCTGACATAATTGCAGATTTAAAGGTTAGCAAATAGGATAAAGAATTCATAAAGACTGTTTACCCGGATTCGTCAAACATTAATATTTTACTATCTTACTTGCTTTGTTCCTCGCTCTCTGTCTTTTTCAAATCATCTAAGATGTGATGCCCGTTTGCCCTTGAATACTTGGTGCACATTTCCTGAAAGCATGGTTTTCTCTTATCAGATCTGCAACCTTATTCAGATCTCCCGATAGTGTCCTTTATAACAAAGCAACCCAAGATGGTGTGTTGTATTTAAGCTGTCATGCCTCTTCAGTCTCCTTTAATATCAAGCAGCCCGGCTTCTCTATCCCCCCTGGCATTGACCTTCGTGACTGGCACCTCATAAGTCATTTGGTAGAGTGTTCTTGAATTTGGGTTGTCTGGTGTTTGGTCCTGAGTGAATTCTGATGTGCACATCAAGCAGAAATACCGGAGAAGCTATCCTGAGTCTCTCTTGAGTGGCGGAGCTGGAAGCTCATGCCGTCAATTAGTCCCGTTACTAGCAGTTTTCTTATTGCTTAGGGGGTTATGACAGTCTCCATTATGAAGTTTCTCTTTATAGTGTCCATTTTCTCTTTATAGTTTATATAAAGTTTCTCTTTTTAGGGCATAGCAGTACACACCTGTAATCTCAGTACTTGGGAGGCTGAGACAGGAGGATCACAGGTTTGAGGCTAGCCTCGGCAACTTAGACCCTCAGCAACTTAGTGAGACCCTGTTTTAAAATAAAAAAATAAAAGGGCTGGGGGTGTAGCTTGGAAGAGAGTATCCCTGGGTTCAATCCTCAGGAATGGATAGATGGGTAGATAGACAGATAGATAGAATTTCTCTTTTAGTATCCTTTGGAGATATACTTTGAAATTATGAAAGTATCCTATTAATCCTTAAACTTTTGTCCATTTGTTTTGACATATGTTAATGATCCTTCTTTGAATCAATTATTATTGGGGCTGCCAAGGTGTTTTTTTTTAATAATTCCATTGTCTTTCTAAGTTTTTTCTTGGCTTTCTACTATATGGAAGAATATTTATTTACATCAATGTATATGCTCGGGTTCTTAGTTTTTCCAATAAATTATAATCCTTTATTTTCTAGATTTATCATGATGCTCAAATGGTCCCAGATTTGGCTAGCAGGAGCCCTTTCAGATTTTCTCCCATGTCTTTTTGACATATGCCAATATTCTTGGAGCAGTTTTCTATTTTTTTTTTTGATCCAAGATATTGCAGGCACATCTTATACAGTCCCTTCCCTGGAATCAGGGAATTTCTCTGATTCCCTAGAATCAGCCATTTCTCTGAGGAGGTCTGGTTCTTTTTAGCAGAGAATTATATTTGGAAATCAAGATTTGGGCATTGAGGTATTGCTACTGGGGTGGGGGGCATTGTTTCTAGAACTTCTCAAAAGACAGTTGATAAACGTGTGTGTGTGTATGCACACGTGTGGATTCATATGTGTCCACATATCATAAGCACCTGCATGTATTTATATACCTAGCTATGTACATATATCAAGACTATGTGGATATGTTTTAAAACCATCACCTGGTTCACGTCCTGTCTCTCTGACTTCCTAGTTCATGAGACCTGGAAATCAAAGAGGTTGTTACCTACTTGGGTTTTTTCTTCCATATTAAAATGGAGATGATAAATTCCTTACCTTGTTGTTGATCGTCAGGGTGGTGTGATATGATGCTCACGGAATGTGTAAGAACATCCTCACAGTGGGGATTAAAAAGCTCTCAGCGCTGTGTCCTGTCCTGAAGACCCAAGAGCCCAGGGCAGGACCTTGTGTGTCTGTGGGGTGGTTCTATGTTTCATTTCACAGCGTTCCGGGGGACCAAGAGCTCAGGGACCAAGATCCAGGAGAGGGACAGAATGGCTCAACAGAAACCAGACTTAGCCATCCCAGAACAGGAAGAAACAGGAGAAGACGACGGGCTCGATACTGAGGAAATGACTGACATGTGGGACTTGCTGAGTCTCTCGGCAGATTTTGTGGAAGTCTGTGAAGGGATCATGAGTATTCCTACTCCAGGTGAAGGGCAGAGCCATCAGACTTCTGCTTTAACACTTTTATTTTTTTAAGTTCTATGCAGATGATTTCATTAATCTTTTTTTTTTTTTTGAAAATTTTTATTGGTGCATTGTAATCATACATCTTTGTTAGGTACAAGCTGGTAGAGGCATACATGCACACGTTTCTCATTTAACCCTTCCCCAATTCCCGCCCCACTCCCTCTCCCTCCCTCCTCAAGTTCAATTTAGTGATTGACTTTGATATGTTTGTGAAAGTACATCATGTGCATTAGGGTGTCCTCCCACCCTCCCATCCCCTTCAGTTAAGTCACCTTCTTTGTTCATCTAAGGTTTCTCCTTCTTCATCTGGAGTCCCTCTTATGTCCCACTTTCTCCCTAGCTTCCACATATTAGGGAGAGCATATGATATTTTAC
>PVLC010003164.1:12005-63608 GCA_004027655.1 Graphiurus murinus
TCTTTTTTTTTTTTTTTTTTTGCGGTACTGGGGATTGAACTCAGGGGCATTCTACCTTCAAGCTATACCCCCAGTCCTATTTTTTATTAATTATTTTGAAACCAGGTCTCACTAAGTTGCAGAGTGCCTCACTAGTTAGCTGAGGCTGGCCTCCAACCTGGATCCTCCGGTCTCAGCCTCCCAAATACTGGGATTACAAGCGTGTGCCACCACGCCCGGCTTGTACTATTCTTAATAAGATACATTTTGACATTCCAATCCTGGGACCTGGCGATGCATGGTGTCCCATATGTAAGATAGCAACCCAGTGCTGGGTCCAGGGCGACAATCAGAACATTGTTCTCCATTCTCTTCTAAGACCATCCTGCCCTCAAAACTCTCAGTGAACCAACACTCCACCAACAGCAACAGAATAAAGGTGACGTCCAGCACCCGCCATTGCATTGATCGACCACAGATGTCGTGTGGTTTTGGAGACAACTTTTGATACCAATACCATTGCACTATTCTTAAGTAGGCACCGTTGTCCTCATTTGAAAGATGAGGGAAGGGGGCTCAGAGAGGCCCAGGAGATTGTGCAAAGTCATGCTTGTAAGTGACAGCAGAGGAGTTTGGAGAGAGGACCCGCCCCCCCAGCAAAGTCCCCCTTTCCGGCCTTACAGAACTCCTTGGAGAGACACAAATGGACTCCTCAATGTGTATCGTCTCTGGGTCTTTCCCAGGCTAAGCATCCTGGGCTCCTTAAATCATTTCTCATCAGACCTGGTTGCCCGGTCCCTCTCTACCTTGGCCCCTGGGCTCTCCCAGTGTCCTTTTAACAATGAACAGTTGGACCTCAGTTGTCTATGTCAGATGAGGTCAGCATGGGGGTGTCCTATCTTTTCATGTCCTTGACGATTTCTAGAATTGAGAAAGCAAGGTAGGTATGGCTTATCAGGGAGAGCAGACATGGCCCCGTTCCTGTGTCAACTCGGCCTCATTGGTGGTAGCTTCCAGGGGCCTGATTGATAACTAATACCTATCATGAGCTTGGGGATATGTAAGGTGACATGCTCTAAGCATTGGCCATTCTAGGTCTACCAGTAGTCCCCAACTCTGCATGCCCCTGGGCACTCCCTGAAGGTTAACATAGGGATGTCTGGGGCCCACTCCTAAGGAGCTGAATCATAATTTTGGGGGACCAGGGTCTAAGCTTTGGTGTCTTAAGAATTTGAACATGTAGTCACAACAGGAGTCACCACTGGTCCTCACTATCACTGGGAGGCTTCACAGTTCTCTGCCTGATCTTGTTTTGCCACCTGAGGTTGTGCCTTTGCTACAGTATTAAATGGACTCTTACTAGCAATGACGATGGCCAACAAATCTCTAGGTCTCTTATTGGCTTGAAGTATTTGTAGACATCCTGCCACATAAAAGAATTTGAGAGCTGGGTGTGGTAGTGTATGCCTATAATCCCAGTACTTGGGAGACTGAGACAGGAGGATCACAGGTTTGAGGCCAGCGTCAACAACTTAGTGAGATCCTGTAGTAATAATAATAATAATGATGATGATGATTATGATGATTATGATAATAACAATAACAACAATAATTAATAAATAGGGCTAGGAGTGTAGCTCAGAGGTAGACTGCCCCTGAGTTCAATGTTCAATCTCTAGCCTCTCTCTCTCTCTCTCCCTCTCTTTCTCTCTCTCTCTATCTCTCTCTCTCTCCCTCTCTTTCTCTCTCTCTCTCTCTCTCTCTCTCTCTCTCTCTCTCTCTCTCTCTCTCACACACACACACACACACACACACACAATTTGAATCACTAGTCCTGTGGTTGATGATCAAAATAGTCAAGCCAACCTGAAGCTCCCTGCAGGCCCAGCTAGAGAGTTCTTACCGATGGAGAACTCCAGGGGTCCTTTTACTCCAGGAGAAATACTTTGGTGGACCAAGTTATAATTGTTTGCTTCTAATTCTCAGATTTCTCACTGGCAAATGAAAATGCAAAATATGAAGGTTATCTAGCAAGTACCTAATAAGTATTTGTTGGATGAATGGATTGGCAAGATGCAAAGTCAAAATTGTTAAAAATCCAGGGGTGGGGGGAGGAAGGAGAAGCAGCTAGAGCTGGCCTGCGCCTGCCACACCACAGCCTGTGAGCTGTGTGGGACCCCATGTGTGTCTCGTCAGTTTTCCGGGCTCACAGATGGAGAAGAATCCTCTAGGAGCTGTGTGTAAGAAATTATTCCCACGGAGACTTCAGAAATCACTCTGTCTAGTCCCTTCATGGTGACATGTGAAAAAATGAAAGCCAGGAAGGCTGAAAGGTTTTCCCAGGCACCCAGGAAGGTAATGTGGACTAGAATCTGGGTTTCTAGACTCCCAGTCCAGTGCTCTCGTGTGGCACCATGCATCTGTGGTGGAGGGGTGGGGGTGGGGCTCGTCCGGTCCTCAGACTCCATTCCCAAAGGAGATCACATCCAGTTGCTTCCTCTATGTAAAATAAGTTGATGCATTTGTGCTTTCCTCCAGTACCTGGTTAAGATGGAGCATGGTGCAGTTGTTTACGCAGATGTGTGGGGATTTCAGAACCCTGGTTATTTCTCTGTTGAAAGAGGCATGGAAAACGAGAATTTACAACAGATAAATGTTAGCTCTTAGGGGGTAAAACAGCATTTCAAAGGCCTGTTTTTTTTTTTTTTCTTTTGTTCATCATGAAAGATAGCAAGCCTTCCTGTGCAAAGTGGCAGGAAGCCAATTTCAAAGAGGAGCTAAGGGGAGAAGAGGATTTAAAAAATGGATTGAAAACAGACTTGAGACGCAAGGCCTTTATTGCAGCGAGCTCCTCCTGCAGGGTGAGAGGCTGTTAACGTGGAATCAGGGATTTCAGCAACTTTCTGTTTTCCCTTCCCATTCTGGTAAAAATAACTTGGACATTTTGGGCAACAGAGAATGAATATCAGGCTGGGGAGCAAAGAATTTATGTTTAAAACAGGGTGCGGTGGCTTGCGACTGTAATCTCAGTACTTTGGAGACTGAGACAGGAGGATTGCAGATTTGAGGCCAGTCTCAGCAACTTAGCAAGACCCTATTTCAAAGTAAAAAAATAAAAAGGACTGGGGTTGTAGCTCAGAGGTAAAACACCCCTGTGTTCAATCCCCAGCACAAAAAAATAAAAATAAAAAAGAACTTATGTTTGAGTTCCGTTTGTGTGGTCAAAGTTGACGCTTCAGCATGTCTGAGTTTTATCTACCCATCTCTCATAATGAAAACTGTCATGCTTTATCACCGGTCATTATTCATGTACACAACACTCACTTACTAGAGTTTACTCCAGACCAGATGCCACGTTAAGATCTGTACAGTGACCTCACGGAGACATATAGCAGCCCTCCGAAGGGCTCTGTCCATGCTCATTGTACAGCTAAGGGTGCTGAGGTTCAGAGAGGTCAGTATCCTTGCTCAGGATCACACAGCTAAGAAGTGACAAATTGGCGTGGGGGTGGGGGTGGGTTCAAGCTTAAGCCTATCTGTCTAGTGTGACATTATCCCACATGGTAAGAATGTAATGACACCAGATTGTAAAACGAAGCAGCAACACACACACACACACACACACACACACACACACACACACACACTCCAAAACTGCATTGGTTACCCACTGTGTGCTCTTGTGAGCAGGACCCAGAATTAAAGATGGACCAGCACCCTAGTGCCTGTTCCTGTGGACCCGAGATCATTCTCCTTGGGGCCTTGAATGACCTGGGACAAGAGGGAGCCTGGTGGTGGCGTCCAGGTGGCCTGACACTTTGACTTTGGATGAAGCTTGAACTCAGGTTTAAGGTGTGTCTGGGCCATCCAGGTGGGCACACGAGGCAAGGACCGGAGCAGGGCTCTGGGTGTGGGAACAAGACCGCCAAAGGTAATAGCCAGGGCTGGCGGACTGCTTACTGTGTGCTGAGGCAAAGCACCCGCAGATCTTACCTGCTGTGGCCCTCTGATGATGGCACAACGGAGCGGTCATTATCCCTCCTGCAGGGAAGGGGAAGGGAGTGGCTTCTCCATCACTGTAGTGACAGTGTCTCCTCGAGTAGGGTGCTTCTTGGGAACTGTCCCTGGGGCTCCCTATGTGGTGAGTCACAGACCAGTCTCACTCCCAAGTCCCCATGAGTCCTCTGGTGTGAGTCATGCAGTCTTCTGAAAGCCCCTTGGAGGCTTCGTTTTGCCTTGTTTGGATTCTTCTGGACTGCGCATGCGTCAGAAATTTTTCTCCCTGAGAGATGGAAAGCAGTTTTTGTGGTGGTTGTATTGAAGGGTCTATGCACACCCATAGGGGGCGCCTAGAGCCTCGATCCCCCCATCAAAAACACCCCAGGGAAGGATGTCCGCTGCAGATGCGGGGAAGGGCGCAAAGCCCCCAGCCCCAAGTTTCATTTCCCTGCATGAGCAGAGGGAATTCTCAGGAGGACCTAAAGGGACCGCTGAGCAGAGGGTCCTGATGATGGTGGTCTATTGAATGCTTGCTACACACAAAGACTCTGAGCAAAACATTTTATAAACACCAGCTCCTTTAGTGTTCTTAACAAATCTAGGAGGTAGCTAATATCATCAAGCAATATTACCACCTCACAGGCAACACAGTAGAGCAGGAGAGATTCAGTAACTCTGTGGTCCAAGGTCAGACAGTACGTGAATCAGACCTGAGGTCCAAATCCAGGCAACAGGCTCCAGAGCCAGCCCTCCCGCTGAGTGCCCTGCCTCCCGTGGCCATGTGGCTCGTGTTTCCTTAAGCCTGAGTCCTGGGGTTCAAGAAGGGGTCCTCAAATATCCCATCCAGGGATGCCAACCTTGTTTCTTCTTGCGGGGCCCTCGTGAGCATCAATAGTCATTTGAGGTTACAAAGGGAATCTTTCTAACCTTGTCATCCCAAAGCTGCTTCCAGGTCGTTCCCATCTCCCATGGCTCTTTCTCCAACAAGCTTGTTCTATAGTTTCAGTGAACCCAGGGGCCTGGTTCCTTTGGATGAAAGAAGCGAAGAGCCCGATGTGAGTGAGGCTGACCAGGTGTCTCTGTGGAAGATGCGTTACCTCTGCATGAGAGTTTCATCCTCTGAGATGGAACCTCAGTGTCCAACTACGTCTGTCTCATCAGTTCTTACAGCTCAGAAATCTCCTGACAAGTGAGCAGTGAATTTATCCCATGCCTAAGAAGCACGTCCATTTAGGGAAGGTGGTCCGTGGACTTAAATCCACACTGGTGTGCAAGAGATCGATGCCAGAACTTTCATCCTCCTGCTCATTCCCCTGTGATTCATTGACCAGCTCCCAGGTGCTGGGGTTCTTAACTGGACCCCGGGATTGCAGAGGTAGGCAGGTTGCAAGATTGTGTAGGATCCAGAGGGGAAGGACAGCTGACTGATTCCAAGAACTGAAATAGCTGAAGAGTCCTTGGTGCCATGAGAGGTGAGAAAGAAGTTTAGAGTTCAACGTGAGTGAGTTCCCATCCAGCTGGAGCATCAGAAATACATTTAGCCCTTAAGAGGAATGTAGCCTGGGAACAGGTGAAACAAGGTGAGCAGCTTGTTCCCCTCTGCTGGACAGTGAAGATGCTTTGACTCTGGAAACATTTTAACTATATCAACAGAGATGAATTCTTCCCTTGCAAGTATTTTCTGGAGTAAAACGCACTGAGGCAATTAAACGCATCGCTCATTTTTCTCCTTGGTGCAATTAAACCATTATCCACATTACTTTCCATTTTCTTTTTAAATCTCACTCATTTTTTTTTTATTGAATCATTTGTTTTTCTTTCAAAGGTTTGTAATGAAGATCTGGTATATTGGTCATTCCGTCCCCCATATCAAATTTCATCACTATCTTTGACCATATTGCTTTGTGTCGTGGGGGGAGGGAGTTCTTTCTTGCAATTTTCCATTTAATTTTTTGACTGCCAGTTTTTCTTCTTATTGACAATTTATATCAATAATATTATGAATCAGATCAAGACCAAATAAGTTGGATTTATCTTTTTAGCTGTTCCATGAGAAATTTATCAGTAAGTCTCAGATATTCCAGAATTGGTCCATTGGTCCTGGAGTGACGGATTATATCACTAACTCAATTCCTTTCTATATTGCCACCATGTTGAATATGGTTCATTGTTTATGTTGTGGCTGGATCTAAGGGAAATGGTGAGGTCAAAATGGTGGGAATAAAACACTCAGGGTCACAACAGCCTGGTGAAGTGTGGGATCTTCTGAAAGTTTACAAGCTGGGAGGGAGGAAAGCTCAGTGAAGGTACTGGAGTCTCAGCCCTTGGTGACATCTGTCCCGAGTGGGCTGTAGGATGCCTGGTCTTAACAACAGCCCTGAGCCACAGCCCAGGGGTCTTTGTGGTATTCCATGAACAACTTTATGTCATAGCTCAGACTTCTTTTAATCCAGGCAGATGGTGCAAGATAGTGGCCAGAAGTCAGGGAAGACAGCTGGGAGTTGAATTTTAGCTCAGCTACTTATTAGCTATGAGACTGTGGGCAGAGCTCTTTACTCTCTTTCTCTAATCCAGGACAAAAGCCATATATATATATATATTAAACAGGCCGTTTGGACCCTGTGTGTTTTATCCCCATCATTTTTTTGTCCTCTTATTTCTTAGTTCTAGCCATAAAGTAAACAACGCATAATATTCAACCTGAAGGCAATATAGGAAAGTGATGTTGAGATAGCAACTCCAGGACCAGTAGACCAACTCTGCAATACATTTCCCAACATCCCCTATAATTAGGGCCTGCTAGACAAGGCTAATTGTCTTCCTGGGTTATTTATAACTGGATCATAGTGAGAATCATTATGTAAAGAGCATTGTTTCTTTACCCGCCCCCCTCAATGTCAATCTCTCTGTTGTCTTTAATGTTTCTGGCTGCAGTGATTAGGCATAATGAGTGCCATAGGGGTGGGTTAAGAATTGGAAGGCATTAAAGGCAAAGGAGTTTTGTTATTCTTGTCCTTAGATGAGCATGAGAACCGAGAAAGGAATCACAATAAACCACTTTGATGGGTGTTGCCCCAGCTGGTTGGTTCATTTTCATCTGTCCATAGCTTTGGACAAATACTTCCTGCTCTGAATGAGTGACAGGTTTTGTAGTGATGCTGCTGCATAATGAAAAAATCCCGTCCTCTCTAACAGCGAACACTTATTGCTCATATTCAAAGGTGAGCTGTTGGTTCTACTGGACTCGGCTAAGTTCCAATGGGCCTGGCTCTAGGCTATGAGTTGGTCCCATGTCTGTTTTGCTTGGCTCTTTTTAGAGGATCCAGGAAAGTAGCAGCTCCTATCTGAGCCATTGTCATCTCATGTTAGAGGACAGGATCCCATGAGACCATGTCAAACCATGCAGGAACATTTATTGTCTCTGCCTGGGTGTGTGACATGCATTCTGTGCTCTTGCATTTCATTGGCCAAACCAAGTCACATGAACCAGGCCCAATGGCAGTGACTGAGGAATACACTACTCCAATGGGTATACAACAGGAACAACACGGTCTACCCCACTATCAGACATTTTCGAGTGCCTAATAGCTTCCAGAAAGTGATAAGAAGACCAGGGGCTCAGAGATGAATCAGAAAGTCTCTGCCTTCAAGGGCACCCCCACTACAGATTGTGGTCATTGCAAGGACAGAGGTGACCCCCAGGACAATGTAGCCCCTCCTGGGGACCAACAAGGATGACTTTAATTCTTGCAATCTCCTCATAACTCAAGTATCACTATTTCCATTTTATATGCAAGTAAACTTAGAGAGTAAAGACTCTTCCTTTTTTATCTTTCAGTGAAAGAAGGGCTGGGTATGATTATCCCAAGAGGCTGATCTTGGCCCTGGATGATGGTCCCGGACTCAAGTATGTAGACAGAGATAGTTGAACTGAGATGGGCACTGACTGAAACTCCCACCTCCTGCCAGGAGCCCATCTCTGGTTTCTGGTCCCTGGTCGACATGGGTATTAGCTCTGGTTGACACATCTGTAAGCCTAGACCTTCATAACTGGACTAGTGACTTCAACCATGTGGAGGGCAGAGTCAAAATACCCACTACCAGTCCAGTGGATTGTCCAGAAGGAAATGTTGTCTTGTGATGCTCAGTCCGAGCCCAGGTCAAATTCTCCCTCCTGAACAATTTCTCTGATTCCCTAGCAGTGAATTTCTGCCTATCCCCAATGCTGGGTGTGTTTCTTAGGGCAGTTTCTCCACTGTTCTTTGTACGTGTCTCTTAGCAATCACTACTTACAGGAAGCCTGTATTGTCCTGTGCCATCTCCACAGTCCCCAGAGTTCTAGCCCAGTGCATGGCACTGAGCAGAGACAGAAGAATAGTGTGTGGGACAAGTGAATGAATGGCCGGATGAGTAGAAGCAACTGAGTCACTGGAGAAGAGCAGATGATTTGTCTTTTTTTTTTTTTTTATCCCCACCACCTCTCTGGTCCTTTGGGGGGATTTTAGCCAGGAGGGATCTGTTGCATTCAAGCACCAGGGTATCCAAAAGGAAGCAATTGGAGCTCCCTTTGTGTGCCACCATGAACACTGGTCATGGAATGCCACTGGGTTTTATCTTTTGGGAAGTGACTGGAGGCTCCCATGTTCTTGGGTTTCACCAGCTGACTCTAGTCATTAACCTAAATACTCAACTTACGCTAGGTACCTGCACCAGGGGACACAAAAGGGGCTTCTTCCCAATCAGTCTGGAGGATCTGTGTGGCCACTGACATCCCAGGGCCTGCAGACAAAGCTCAATGACTTCATGGGATTTTTATAACCGAATCATAGTGAGATTCATCACGTAAAGGGCATCCTTTCTTCACCTACCCCTCCTCCAAAATGTCAGCCTGCTCATTTTATTGAATGTGTTTGGCTGTAGCAGTGAGCGTGATTGGGGTGGGTTATGGATTGGAAAGTGCTAAAGGCAAAGGAGTTTCGCCATTTTTAATCCTTAAAGACAAAAATGCCCAGAGGTAGTAGAAGCAGACACGTTACCCATGGAAAAACTTGAGGATCAATGAAGTTGTTTAATGGTGGAAGTCAGATGGCATTGCAAAAAGATTGGGATTTGGAAATCTGAGTTTCCATTTCTGGTTCTGGCTTAATCAGATGAAGTATGTGTGGTCTTGCGCTAGTTGATTTGTGTCTCTGAGTCTCTAGCTCGTTTGGGGGAATGGGGAGATTAGTATCCATTTTGTGACGAATAGAGATAAAGGGGGTAAGTAGCTGGGCGTGTGGAAGTTGCCACGATGGCTGCCGGGGAGCGGAAGCTGGTGCTAGCATCCCTCTGCTCCTCATCTCTCCATGCTGTCTCCCCCCAGCTCACGGCTCGTGCACGGGAACAGACGTCTGTGTTCCCGGCTCTCAGTGTGATGCATTTTGATTTTTCATGACTCCGAGTCATGGGAGTTCTTGTTCCTCTCTACAAATATAAAATGCCATCAGGAGGAGGCCATGCCGGAGCTAAGGAGACAGTTTGCACACCTGGCCCATGATCTCCACGACCCCCGTTTCTGAGGTCCTTGCTCAAGGATTCTTGTTCCCGTTGTTCAGAGTTGGTCCATAGAAACCCACGCTCCTGAATTCTGGAGCTTTGGGGCTGAGCCAGCTGCCTTAGCTTCAGAGAAAGCTCTGATCTAGAGAAGTTGAGAGCCTCAGAGGGTCCCTGGGACAAAAAGCCCTCCGCATGCCTGGGAGCTGTCCAGCTTAGCAGCAGCTGAAGTCAGTCCTGCTACCGTCTACAGTGGATGGAGACTCCAAGTTACAAAGAGTGCGGCGATAGAAGGGGGCGCCAGATGGGGAGACTGGCTTGGGAGGATGCATTTGAGAAAGGAATTAAGCACGCTGCAGAATATAATGCATTGTAAGTGATTCAACTTCCTCTAACTTGGGGGGATCGCTTTGATGGTGAACATTTCAAGCAAAGTAGGAATAAAGACAGACTCCAGGAGACCGACTAGGGGGGTGGGCTTGGGCTGCAGGGCCAGGAGCTCTTCTCTGCCCCATTCCAATGCCCCATGGGAGGATGCCACTCTTTTGCTAAATGTGGCCTCATTCCTGCTTCTCCCGTGGCAGGCTTTATCAGCACGAGGCAAGTGCTTATCACAGGCTGACTTACTGCAGCAGGGATCTTTTAAATGGCCGCTCCAGTGGAGGGATAGGGCTGTGTGTGTGTGTATTTGATTAGAGACAGGGATTCACAGATTAAGGAGCTTGGGGAAAATGTGTTCTGCAGATACTTTTTCTTTTTAGACTAGAGTTCAAACTGAGTAATAATGAATTTCCGAGGGGGCTGGTGGGTGGACATTAGCGGTGGGGAGTGGAGGTTGAGCGCACAGGCTGGCCCTGAACCTTCAGGGGACGGCCAGCGCCAGGATTTGGAGAGAAGGGCTCAGCAGCCAATGTGGAGGACGGGGCTGACCTTCCTCTTCTGGCTGGGTCTCCATACTTGCTCATCTTACCTAACCCAGCGCTACATTTTGGATCTGAAATGTCCTTCAAAGGCCCCTATGTTGAAGGCTTGGTGTCCAGCTCTGCGTGCCTGGGAGGTGGTGAAACTGGAGTTAGACCCAGTACGAGGGGTATCTTTAGCCCACTGGGGGGTGTGCCCTTCATGGGCACTGTGGATCCTGGTCTCTTCTCTTTCCCCCTCACTTTCCAACCACGAGGTAGTGGCTCTGTTCTGCGATGCATGTCCACCATGAGGAGCTGCCTCCACACAGACCCCAAGCTATGGGGTCAAGTGATCATGTTGAGAAATCTCCAACACTGAGAGACCAAATAAACCTTCCCTCTTCATAAGTTGATTATCTCAGAGGTGTGTGTTATAGTGATGGAAACTTGACTAATGCATCCAGATTTTCTAAATATACTTGATCACAGAATCCTCCCTGTGATCTGATTAATGTTACCATGAATCATTTGCAGACACTGGCCTGCAGGAATTAATCACAAATCCATTTCCTTGACAGGTATGCAGCCTCTAGGGAGATGACACTTTGCTAGATTATGAAGCCAAGACCATTGGCCTGGGAACTGGAGGGCCTGGACCCTGAACCTAATTTTGACATTATTTTGCTATTTGATCTTGACACACAACTTCTCCTGTATATGTTTCAGTCTTTCCAATTATTTCTGCTTTCCCCCCAGTATCAAATGAGGCTAATAACAGTTGGGTTGTTTGAGCATTACATGTAGGTTCATGGGAAATTCTTAGAAAAGCCTGACACATAACGCGACCTAAAAGATGTCATTGTAGTGATGGTGATTTTGATGGTGACATAGCCTAGGTTTATGATTTTACTACATCATCTAATAATATTGTCATTTATTGATTGGCTGCATATCTATCATGAAATGTGATAAATGCTTCTCAGTACATCACCTATCTAAATACTCATGACAACCGTTAGCATAGGCAATATTCTCTCCATTTTTCAGATGAGAAACTGAGGCTCAGGGAATTTATGATACTTTCCCAAGGCTCTAAAGCAGTAGACAGCAGAGCCAGGCCCCCGGAGTTTAGCCTAAAATCTCATCACTAGATTTCTACAGGAGCAGCTCGCGGCCCCCTGTGAGAGCCTGGAGAACCTTTGTTGACTGTACGAGAGATGCTTTCCATCCCTCTCTGACCCCTCACTCCGACTTACATTCTTTTTTTTGAATATACTTTTCTTGCTGCATTGCAATTATGCATTATGATGAGGTTCAGAGCGACGGAGACTTCCATGAAGACAGCGCCTAGTGCGGTCTCCTCTGGATTCCGCCCTTCTTTCTCCCCCTCCTTGTACATACTATTGAGACTGGTATCTATAGCTTCATATATGTACTTAGTGTTCTTTGAACTGTTTCCTTCATCAAGTCTCCCCTCTTTCCTCTCCTGCTCCCTCCCCAAATCCCCTTCCCCTGTTCTACTGGTGACTTTCATCATTTATCCGAAGTCCCTAACCCTAACCATAGATGAGAGAAAACATAGGACCCTTCACTTTCTGTTGCTGATTTCATGGCCGAAGGACATGCGAAGATGGTGAGCCATGAGCTCTGCTCAAAGGTGATTTGTGCCACTCCCATCCATGATTCACTGGCTAACCACAGCCACATGGTCATGTCTGAATTCAACAGGTTGAGTAAGTGTGGCCCTCCCCCAGGAAAGGGCTGTACAGTCAGGCACACCCTCCAACCATGGACCCCAGTTGGTTTGGATAAAGGAACTTCCACTCTCTCTTATAGGGTTGCTTTGTGCATTAAATAGTAATAGTCAACGATTATTATATGGTTATTAACTGCAGTTCTAGGTGCTGTATGTGCAGGAACATGACTTTCTCATAGCAGTCTTCTTAGTGGATCTTCCTATGACCCCATTTTACAGATGAAGAACACTGAGGCACAGGCAGGCTCAGTAGCATGACCAAAGTTCCACACTGAGTGCAGGGCAGAGTCCGCATTTGGACCCAGGCCCGTCAGCTGCAGAGGTTTCTCTCTAGCACCGCACTGCAAAATGAAATCATGTGTAAATAAAAAGTGTGTGAACTCAGTGACTGGGCACAGTCAGCACTCTGTAAAACGTCCCACCCTCAGATTTCTAAGGGGCGAAAGTGCTGGAGAAGGCTCCCTTCCTCTGGGCATAATGACTGTGTGTAGGTTGGGAGGGGGAGAATCGGGGAAGGTTGGGGGCACCTTACAGAGTCTTAGCCTCACCAGTCCCCTGAAAAAATGGGATTTCTAATCCTTTCTTGAGACTCTCAGAAGCTGGGAGAGTGGCTCTGAGAGCAACCCAGGACCACTTGAAAGATGGGCCGGGCCTCAAAATCGCTTGCCGGGGAGATACATGAACTGGCCGGAGAAGCATCTGATGGGCTTTTCAAAGTCTTCAAGATTGGGACAGATCAAATTCTCTGACTCCTTTCTGAGTTCTCTCTCTCTCTCTCTCTCTCTCTCTCTCTCTCTCTCTCTCTCTCTCTCTCTCTCTCTCCCCTAACCCCAAATCCTCCTGTCTGCCTCACCGAGGTATTCAAGTTCAGTTTGGGAGCTGCAGAAAGACTGACCCTTCAAATAATCCCAGACCTAAGTGGCCATCCAGCTAGCTGGCGAGTGGGCAGAGAAGATGACTGCTATGTGCATCTTTTCTGGAAAAGAGATGGCACCTTTGCAAGGGACCAAACTCAGGTGGGGGAGGGGGTCTGTCCCGCTGGCCTCCCTTACCTGCCAGTCTGCCCTTCCACTCGGGGCTGTGGCTTGCGGAAGTACTGAGTGTTCCGGCACATGCTATGCCTTCATGCCTCCACACTGCTGCTCAGCCTAGAATGTTCTTTCTTCCTTCTCTGTACGGTGCCTCCCTCAGCTTCAAGGGTTAGCTGAGGCGTCTCCCTTCCCAGAGAAACACTCTGATCTGCACCACCTTCCCTGCTAAGGTAATGCCTCTCATTGAATGTGCCACAGATTCTCCATGTCTCTCCTTGCCATACTGAGCTCTGTAGTAGTGGGGACCCTTCTTCAAGCTCCTGGGCTGCCCCAGTGTGCAGCCCTGATGCACAGCAGGTACTTATCAACCGAATGGTATCGCTCAGAAGTTGACTGCTCAGATAACCTGATCTGACCTACAGGAATCTAACTGGACCTAGCTCCATCACAGCCAGACTGGCCCGTGGTGACCTTAGACTTGATGAAAGATTCAGTCAGAATCCAAGATCCCTTGAATCTTTGGCCAGATGTCAGCGACCAGGAGAATTTCTCCCACGAGACATGCAGGTGAGGCTGCTCAGTGTGTGTTTCCTGCTGCTCTCAGGTCTGCAATGAAACCCTAACTCAGCCTCCTGGGCCCCAAGAGCACGCATCCGTGAGCCCCTGAATTAGTCTGCCCTGGGACTTCTATCTTTACTCTTCCCTGAGGCTCCACAAGCTTGGCCACCTGGACGTGTGGTTGGTTCAAATCCACAATGGAACTGTGGATGCAGCCCCTTTGCTGTCTGGGTGTGGGTGGCCTGGCTCCCTGGCTCTGTCCTTGTTCAGGTAGAAGCAGGACTATCGTGGTGTCTGGCTGGTGAAGGCACTTGACTGGGGCCTGGTGCTCATTCCTTTACTGGTGCATAGGATCCCTTGCTCCTGGCCAGGCCTGTTCTAAGAAAACCTCTTTGCATTTTGATGACATTCTTTGCACCTGGGGCAGCACCAGCCCATCCCAGTGCCCTTGGTGGTCGACACGTTGCATACCTGTCCTTGTGGAGCCTAGACGCATGTTGGCTTTAAAGCACAGGCTGCCTTTGGGTGATGTTCCACTTGTATCAGCAAAGTGGGAGCTGGTCAGCCTTTAGGGACGTTGGGCGGGGACTCCGGGGAGCATGGGTATGTGAGTGACTTTGCAGGTCACACTGTCTTGGAGGTCATTCTCGGTGGGGATCACAGCAGCTGTTTTAGGGGATGAGGCAGAATATCCCCTCCGACCCCTCAACCACTTCCCAAAGGTCGTCTTAATTCCAGGCCATGCATGGACACCTGACTTCTCTCATCTGTCCTCACAATGCATGGTTGATGTAGGGATGGTCAGCCCCACGAGAGGAAGCTGAGGCTCAGAAGGGCTATGTAGCCTGGGAGGAAGAGCACCTGAGACCCCCTGAGAGGCCAGCCAGGGCCAAGCGATCCATGAAAGGAGACGAGAGTTTTCCAATATGGAAGGGATGGACAGGCCTCCAAGGCAGAAAGAACAAGAGTCTTGGAGTGGCCGAGGGGTGACAGATGGAGAGAATGGCAGAGTCCTCAGGAGCGAGTGTAGGGGACAGGCACAGGCATGGCGAGAAGGCTCTGTGTGCGCATAAAGGAGCTGCCAAGGGAGCCGGGAGGCATTCAGCTAGAGCACGGCGTGATCATGCCTGTGTTCCAGGAAAGGTGCTTGGCTATGGTGCAGAGTTGTTTGAAGGTACACATGTGTGTGTGTGTGTGTGTGTGTGTGTGTGTGTGTGCATGTGCATGCGTGCGTGTGTGTGCATGCATGCATGTGTGTGCATGCGTGTGTGCGTGTATGTGTGCATGTGTGTGTGTGTGTGTGTGTGTGTGTGTGTGTGTGTGCTAGTCAGCTTTCCATCACTGTGACAAAATACCTGAGGCAAACAACTTAGAAGGAGGAGGAAAGGTTCATGGTTTCAGTCCAGATCAGCAGAGGAGGCTGCTCAGCTCATGGTGGACAGAAGCAAGAAAAGCAGAAGTGGCTGGGGTTTCAACGTCCCCTTCAAGGGCGTAACCCCTGTTCAGCTAGCAACTGCACTACTGTGACCCCAAATACCTGATGACCATAACTCAGAGCAAGGAAGATTTATTTGCTTACATTCTGGATGTCTCAGAGGGTTCTTTCACTTGCAACTGAAGAAATCCCAAGTGATTGACTTCCAATGTCATTAAAGTTAATCTCTCTCTCTCTCTCTCTCTCTCTCTCTCTCTCTCTCTCTCTCCCACCTTCAACAATCCTTGGATTTAAAAAGTTATTCACAGATTAGTTTATTCTTTCATTTAGCACTTGCTACGTTCCAAGAGCTATGGTAACTACTGGAGATATAGCAAGTAATAGAACATATCCAGTGTCCTTACTCTGCAATCCAAGTTATTAGAATTAGAATTGTGTCAAATTCATTAGAATTGTTTCAGATTCCAAGGAGGAGCTGGGCATGGTGGCGCACACCTGTAATCCCAGTACTTGGGAGGCTGAGACAGGAGGATCACAGGTTTGAGGCCAGCCTCAGTAACTTATGAGACCTTCAGCAATTTAGCAAGAACCCATTCCCAAATAAAAAAATAAAATAGGTTTGGGGGTATAGCTTGGAGGTAGAATGTTCCTGGGTTCAATCCCTGGCACCACACACACATGCAACACACAAACACACACCCAAAATTCCAAGGAGAAAAAGAAATGTGGGCATTATGAAATATTATGAATGTGGGCACATCCCAGCCCTCTGTCTTGTTAAAGGGCATCAGAGTTCTAGCACAAACGTATTTTCTTCTCACTCATCAGATGAGACCCTTCTCAAGTGCTGGTCCCCATCTCAGAAGGTGTCTTCTCTTAAGTGCTCTTTCTGTGTCCAGATCTCCCACGGAATGCAACATTCTCAGTTTGCCAAATGTTGCGGTTTGAGTAGCTGAGAATTCGCACATTTTTAGGACAGCTCTAAATCCACAGAGTCATGGAACGGCTGGAGGTTTGGGCTCCTGACACGCTTCCGAAATACCGCCTCTGTCCTCACCACCCACACTTCCTGCTGAGAACCCACATTCTTTTTTCTTTTGCTGTTATTACTTTGAAGCTCCGGTTCTCGGTTGAGGCAAACTGCAGTCCCCAAATGCTATGATTCAATGAGAGGAAATTTACTTGACTTAATGTACAAATTTGCCAGGGGAAATGATCTGATAAGGATAATTACATCCACATCTTAGTGTAAATTACAGCAAATTTCTAAGACTGTGAGCAGCTGCTGGGTCCCTGTCACTCAAGGCGACCTCTGTTCTCTGGGGTTCCCAACCAGCTAATGAGCTTTAGGGAAAGTGACTTAAGAAGAAGGTTGAGTATAACCTCTGACCTCCCAGAGTCTCACCACTGATTCAATTAGGGGATAGTATCAGAGTCAGATCTACATTTAGCCAGAGATTGAGGATGTGGGGCATGTTTGGTTCCAGGAGTATTTAAAAGGTATTGACACTCATATTTTTCATAGTCCAGACCCAAACCACGGACCAGCCCCATCTTCTATGTTTACCTTTGTAGCCATCAGGTTGGGCCATACTAATGGGTTCCCACTTCGACCTCCTCATGTCTTTATCATGATATTCATTTGTTTAGCAAATCTGTGATGAGCCCTTGCTGGGTCCTAGGTGTGTGGAGTCTTGAGACAAATTTGATATAGTGAAGGAAACCAGAGCGCAGCACAGGAAGGAAAAAAAATCACAGCATCTAGAAGTAGTAAAAAAATCCATGGACGAAGCAGAACACAGGCGCCTGTGGAAGTCAAGGGAAAGAACTCAGCCTGGGCTCTTAAAAAAGAGTTCCAGAGAGCCAGTCATGGTGGCACACACCTGCAACCCCAGTACTTGGGAAGCTGAGACAGAAGGATTGCAAGTTCGAGGACAGCCTTAGCAATGTAGCAAAACCCTGTTTCAAAATAAAAAATAAAGAGGAATGGGAATGTAGCTCAGAGGTAGGTTCATCTTTTAGTACCAACAGAAAAAGAAAGAGCCCGAGAGATAGAGGTGCCTCAGATTGTCATGGAAGATGCATAGAAGTTACCTAAGTGAAAATCGGTCCCCGTAGAGGGAACACATTTGTTATCAGCAGTTTCTCTTCCCACTGAAGGTAGAGATTTGCTTCATTGATTTTTGCATCTGCATTAACAGCATAAGCATATAGTAGGTGTCAGCAAATCTTTTTTGGGGGGAGGGATGAGCCACCAACCCAGACAGTGCTGTCTCTGCTCTTGTTTGTGCATCTGGGCTCTAGGCAGTGCTAAAGAACTCACTGAATGATGAGAAAGAGATAACCAGGAACGACCAGCCTCTCCCCTCAGCTCTCTACTGCTATTTGACAAACTGCACCAAGAGTTAGGGGCTTAAAGCAACAGTGATTTATTATTTGTTGTGATTCTGTGACTCAACTGAGTGGTTCTCCTGCTACTTTTACCTGGACTCACTTAGCCGCACTCAGCCATTCGGCTGGAGGGCTACTTGGATCTGAGTTCAGCTGGGGCAGTGGAGACAGCTCAGCCTCTCTCTCTCCCCATGTGGTCTTCTACCCATGCTGCATTGAGCTTGCCCACACAATGGCATTAATGCTCTAAGAGGGAAAGCTCTAGGACATATTCATTATGTTCTTCTTATGCCACATTTTCTGGTATCTCGGTGGGCAGGGAAACTTGTGTGGCCAGGTCTAGAGGCAACATGGTAGTGGATTGTACAAGGGTCACTACACCAGGAAGTGTGATTCCCCAAGGTCATCAGTGTTACAATCCGCCACAGGGTAGGAGGTGTCAGGGTGCTGCAGTGGGAGGGTCTAGTGCACAAAGGTGGCACGCACAGAGGGACACAGATCAGAGCCATGGTCCAGACACAAGGAGGTCCTGTCGTGTAGAAATAGGAGCATTAAACTTGGATGACCTTGCAACTGGAAAGACAGGGGTTAGGACCATAGGAAACTGACGATATTTACTTCCCAGGTCATCTCCAGCATTCTAGGCAATAATGAGAAAGTATTTTCACAAACTTGGAAAGGAGAATGAGCCATTAGGCAGAAAGCCCAGGTCAGCACCGCGGACAGCTCCAAGAGGCTCGGGGCAGTGGCCAATGGGAGGAATCCTTAGCTGTGGATCCAGGCACCTTACCCATGATTCTGTGCTCCAGAGAAACAGCTGGCTGAGCATCCAAAGAACTGAATTTGCTTCATATAGTTTTGTTTGCCTTGGGCTCTGTCTTCTCAAGTTAGAGGTTAGCTGCTAGGGATGCTCTGATCCATGAAGTCCAGAGCCAGAACCCACCAGCTCATCGCCCATACCCCAGTTTTGGGAGGCTGGGACAGGAGGATCACAGGTTGGAGGGCAGCCTCAGCAATTTAGCAAGATCTTCAGCAATTTAGTGAGACCCTGTTTCAAAATAAAAAAATAAAATAGGGCTGAGAGTGGAGCTCAGAGGTAGAATGCCCCTGGATTCAATCCCCAAAAGCACACACACACAGGCAGACACACACACACACACACACACACACACACACACACACACACACACACAAAGAAAGATAACAAGATTTTCCACTTTTTCTTCTCACTTCCCAGTGGACCCCCATGTGCCTTGCTACTCACTACTCACCATGAAGACAACTGCTCTAGGCTTGTCTGCCTTAGTTTCCTGCTGCTGCTGTAACAAACCACTACACCCCTCAGTGGCTTAGCAGAGAAGAGAGTGGTGGTCACCAGGGCCAGGGAGGGGGTGGCAGATGTTGGCCAAAGGGTGCAAAGCTTCCGTCACGCAGGCTGAATGCTTCTGGAGGTCTGTCACAGCTTGGCGATGCTGGCTCATGGTGCCCTGTGGTCTACTTGAATGTTGCCAAGAGAGTAGATCATAAGTGCTCTAAAGATAGTAGGCCCGTTGAGTCACTTGATGGTGGAAATTAGTCACTTGATGATATGCTTACACCAAATCATCAAGTCAAGCCGGGAGCAGTGTGCACGCCTGCAATCCCAGTACTTGGGAGGCTCAGACAGGAGGATCGCAGGTTCGAGGACAGGCTCGGCAGTATAGTGAGACCTTCAGAAACCTGGCGAGACACTGTTTCAAAACAAATCAAACAGGCCTGGAGGCATAGCTCAGAGGTAGAATGCCCCTGAGTTCAATCCCCAGCACCACACACACACACACACACACACACACGCACACGCACACGCACACACATACACCAAAACACATCAAGTCATATACCTTGAGTTTTTTATTCTGTTGATTATGCTTCAATTTTTTACCTTAATTCTTATTTTTTCAATCATGCTTCAAATTTTATTTCCCAGTTATACTTCAATGAAAATTACAAAGATAAAAAGTTTAAAAATGGGCTGGGCGTGGTGCCACACGCTTGTAATCCCAGCATTCGGGAGGCTGAGACCGGAGGATCCGGGTTCGAGGCCAGCCTCAGCTACCTAGTGAGGCACTCCGCAACTTAGTGAGATTTGGTTTCAAAATAAAGAATAAAAAATAGGGCTGGGGGTATAGCTCGGAGGTAGAATGCCCCTGAGTTCAATCCCCAGTACTGAAAAAAAAAATTAAAAATGGGAGAGCTGGGTGTGGTGGCACACGCTTGTAATCCCAGTACTTGGGAGGCTGAGACAGGAGGATCGCAGGTTCACGGCCAGCCTCAGCCACTTAGTGAGGCCCTCTGCAACTTAGTGAGACCTGTTTCAAAATAAAGAATTAAAAACTAGGACTGGGGGTGGTGTAGCTGGGAAGTAGAATGCCCCAGGGTTCAATCCCCAGTTCCACACACACAAAAAAAGCAAAAACAAAAATTTTTTAAAAATGGGAAATCTGGGTGACTTTTTACTGTATTTTTATATTTCCAAACAAAAAGTTAAAAAAGTAAAAATTAGCAAAAGAGTGATACATATACATACTCTCTAAGTGGCTTAAAACCAACCAATTTGTTATCTCATAATTAGGAGATCAGAAACCCTACATTAGGGTGCTGGCTGGGTTGCACTGCTCTTGGTCTTCGGGGAGCAACCTGGTTGCTTACCTTCAGCATTTACAGGCCAAGTGCAATTCTGGCCTCATGACTTCCCTCCATTTTCAAGGTCAGTAGTGTCATATCATCAAGCCTCTCTCTCCTTTGGACACCTCATCACCTTCTCTGACTGTGACCCTCCTGCCTGCCTCTTACAAGGACCTTTGTGATGACACTGGGCTTGCTGGATAAATCATGCTAGCTTTTCAAATTCGGGCTCCTTCCCTTAATCTCATCAGCAAAGTCCCTTTTGCCATGTATGGTAGCGTATTTGCAGGTTCTAGAGATTAAGCTCTGGTCATCTTTGGGTGGTCAGTGTTCCTGCAATCATATTACCTATTCACTCATTTACTTATTCAAGCCATATTTATTGTGCAACTACTATGTGCCAGGTACCAAGCTGGCTGGAGACAGTGTCAAGTCAAATAGACAAAGCTCCAGACCTCCTGGAGCAGATCTTCATTTTTCTAAGTTAAGTACAACCGATCTGGTTCAGAGCCAGTGAAAGCAAGCAGTAATTGAGAGGGGTGTTTCATATGCCCAACACACAGCACATTCCTCCAGTCACATAAGCACATCTGTAACAAGCATCCTCGGCACGATGAAGGCTTAGAATGCAAAACGCGGGTCCTTTGCCAAGTGAGTGGACATTCCTTATAAGAAAAATACCCAACGACCTAAGACAGGCACAGTCCTTCGTGCATTTTAAAATAAAAACGGGGGAGTTGTGGGAGCCCAGCTGGGCCCTCTCCCCGCTGGCAGTTGCTATCTGCATTTATGAGTAATTATACTGACTCTTCTGCTATGGCATTTCAAAGTCTGGAAATTGCTCCTAGGATGCGTAGATGAAAGACCCTCCTACTTCTTAGAAAGTAAATATATGACCCTAAAGGATTATGGTTTTATGACTCTAGAAAGTTTGCTTTCCAGACTATGTTAAGAATGTGGACTATACGTGTAAAACAAAGAAGTGGTGCTATTTGTGATCTGACAATGATTGATATGTCATAAATGTCTATGTAACCCTGTTGTACTCAAGAAATATATAAAAGTCTGTGCTGAAAAATTAAAAAATATTAAAAAAATAAAAAAAATAAAGTATTTGATTGTCTGGGAAAAAAACAAGAAACAAAAAACAAAAACACCCCCGGCTCTCAGTCTCATTGAACAGTAAAAAGTAGGGAGGTTTGATTTCAGTTTTTGCTTCTTCTGGCCATTTGGATGAAAATTCAAAGGTCTATCCCCCATTATGCTATACATCCTACCAGTGGGTTTGCATTTGGGGTGATACATCAGTAGAAGAAAAGATAAATAATCAAAAATAAGAAGCAGGCACCTCCCCCAGTGTGTGGACCACAGAGACCTATTCTTCCAGTTCCTCTCACTAGGGAAGGATTTTTCTTTAGGTGTAGTCACCCACTGCTGACACCCCCAGGCTAGGGGTGCAGCCTCCGAGCAGGGCCACGTTCTTTCCCCCAGAGGCTCACCCCTCCTTGTACTCTGGGCAGAGGAAATATTTCTCCAGGAGCCTCTTCTGCCAAAGCCTATTGTGCAGTCCTGGGGTGTAAGTCAGGAGAGGTGACGAGGGATGGGGTGGGGTGCAGAGGGCTCTCTCACATGAACCGCGCTCTAGTTTGGGTCTCTCTCCTCAATCTGCCCTCTGTAATTTATGTCCCGCGTCCTCCTATGTTTGAATCATGGTTCTGTCCAGGGATTTCAGTTATAATGAGTGAGAGAAATAGGGTGACGTGTGCTTGTCTCATCTCAGCCGGAACCAGTAGTACTTTTCTTTCAGTGACTCTTAAGGGAGGAAATGCCAACTTGTGTACCTTGGAGATAAGGGAATAGGTAAAAGAGAAAGACAAGAGCTTAATTCCTAGCACCTGGGCTGGGATTAGGAAAGGGGGCCTATTAATTTGACCAGAGACTTTTTGGGGGGTCTATGCATGAATAAAGAGTGCTTAAATGGCTAGTAGCTTTCTGCAAAGCACTAGAGCCTGCATAGCAAAGCTCATGGAAATGTCTATTTCTCTGACTCACCACTCTGCATCTCGCTCTCTTCTCTCTTCTCTCTCTCCTCTTCCTCCTCTTCCTCCTCCTCCTCCTCCCCCCTCCTCTCTCTCTCTCTCCCCCTCTCTCTCCTTTCCTTCTTTTCTTAACTGGAGATCAAATCCAGAGGCACTCTTCCTATGACCTACACTCCTAGCCCTTTTTATTTTGAAACAGGCTCTCGCTAATTTGCTGAGGCTGGCCTCGAACCTGTGATCCTCTTGTCTCATCCTCTCAAGTACTGGGATTACAAGCATGCGCCACCACACCAGGCTTGAAAACTAACTTTATGTAAGAAGGACTACTCACTGTAGTGGATACTAGATGCTGATAAGAGACTTTGGAATTGAGATGATGCATTTGATTTAATATCAAGTGGAGAAAAGCAGAAGATAAGGGAAAGATGATTGTAATTGTGTTTTATATATTCTGGGACTGCAACCGGATTATTAATAGGCAAGAAATGGAGGGACTTGTAGGAAAATTAGCATGATAGTGTTAGGGAGAATAAAGCATATGAGAGGATGTGTGCTTTATTGTTTCATTTTTCAAAAAATGTTCTTACTGGTGGCTCTGCCATCTTTTTCAATGTAATAACACGTAAGAATAATTCTTGTAGTTGTTGTAACCCTATTTTATTTCTGCTGCCTCTTTGGGAAGGCTTTGTCTGCCCCTGCAATCATCCTTAGAGTGCATTGCTATATCACTGTGTCTCCCTTCCCCAGTACTGGGCCATGTACCCACGGTCCTTTGATTTTCTATCTTTTCTGGTGGACAGGAGCTTGTGTAAGTGAGGGCAGTGTGTTTTCTTGTTTATTGATATATCTTTAGTGCCTTGCTAGTGCCGGTTCATGGTCACTATCCAATCATTTATTGACTAGATTCTCAAGCCTCCAAATGAATGGGAACATGTGGAACTTAAGATTTCTATTTTGTTCTTTATTTGGCTCTTTTTGTCTCCGATGCTTTTGGTACCCATTTATTGCGTTCTCTCTATACTGACAAACACTATCCAAGTTATCCAGCCAAACTGACGGCAGGGCGTCTTGAGTTGGCAATCCACCAAAGGAGAGGCCGGAGGAAAGGGTATTTAGCAGGGAAGCTAAATCAGGACTCAGACTTTGGCCAAAGCTGCTTTGATCGAGAATGGCTCCAGGAAACTGAAGGGTCCAGGGGTGTTGCTAGGGCCAGACCCTTTCCTCTCTGGCCCCCACTCCTGCTGGGACATACTGGATTCAAACACTCCACATACACTTTGCTTATTCATGCAATTTGTCATTTGCATTTTGTTTGGTTCAGGAGGTCAGCAGAGGCAAACAGCTAAGCCACAAGCCATGCATGCCGATGGCAGGCTGAAGGTTGCTCCAACCCAAATGACCCGAATACGTATGGGCTGCAAGAGCCCTTGAACATATCAGCTCCAAATACCTTTTTCTAAAGTGAGCACTTAGATTCCCTTAGCAGCAGTTAAGAAGCACCACCAGACGGCCTTTTCTTGAGCACACAGAGTGGAGAGCTCACCACCTTTCAAGGGAGCTCGTTATATCTTCAGATGAATGTCTTCTAGGCTTGCACACATGAGGTTCATGAGCCGGAGCTGTCACTCCAGCACCTGAAGCAGACATCCTCAATCAATCACAGTGTTCTTCATTCTCAGTACCGTGCTTCGATTGAACAAATAGTTCAACTTGCGGTCCTGCTACAGTTGCTGGAAAGTGCTTTCTTATATCTGCTTCTCCAGGTCTTCTTGGCATTGCCCTCTACAGTATGAACTAAAGGTTGCTTCAGACCTGGCAGTTTTGAGCCTAGTTTTTTTTTTCCTGAGACACAGCCTGGGAAAGGTAGAATCCGCAGGGTGGTTGGTTGGTGCCAGGCTCTCAGAAACCCGAGATCTACCAGAAAGAGCCAAAGATTGGCAGCAGCGTTTGTTAGGTGGTACAAAGAGTTTCCAATGGATTCTGAAAGCCTACATCCAGCAACAAAGCCAAAGCTCACCGAGGCTCCAGGATCCAGACAGATGGCTAGTTAGGGTTACTAGAGGGGTGGCTGGGACTAGGACCTTTGTCTGAGATTTCCTGTCCATCAAATCCTGTGTCAGACCAGGTTTTTTTTTCCTTTGAGGAAAGCATTTCAGTGACTCCCCCAATTTCATTTTGAAACCAGGTTAAGTCAGGAAGAAGGCAGGCTATCGATCTGTTGTTGAATAAGGTTGGGTCTACCAAATACAGGGTAGTTCTTTGGGTTTCCAAAGGAGTTTGGGATATTGAGCTGTGAATAATGGTTGTGATTAGCACAGGCTTACTTAAAAATGCCTCATAACATAGGGCATGCTTGTTTTCAGTCAGTGGTAAGCCTTCCAAACATGGGGCAATGCTTGGTTTTCTGAAATGGAGAGACCACCCACTCAGACCGTGCTGTTTTTGATGCAATGGTCCGATGCAGAGGCGGAGTCTGGCCCAGGCCCTCCGTTCGCCTTCTCACCAGCTGCAGCAGCGTTGCCTTTCTGCTCGGGTGGATTTGCTTTGCTCCTCTTGGCAAATGCCTGGCTGATTTCTGCATGGGTTCTGTTTTTGGTCTCAGGCAGGACAAAATACAAGTAGGTAGCACCTGCGGCACAAATTACCGCAAAGACCAGGAAACAGTAGGTGCCCAGACTTTTCTGTGGAAAGACAGAGACAAAAGAAAAAAAATGTCAAATAAACAATCAGCAAACCATCTTTGAGAAGATTTTCTTTTCCATAGCTCCTTATTCATCGATCAATATTCCTGGATCGAACACCACTTGTATAAAACTGGCCCTATAAGGGAAATGAGGCACTGTGTGATGTGTTTTCAGATGAAGCATGAATAAATCAGCTTTATGCCTGGGTAAAGACAAGGAAATGTCAGTCTTTTTTAAAATTTTTTTTATAAATTAGGCACTTGAAAAGCAATCACCATGAAAGCAAAATGCAATACTTCCTGAACAACCCGTTATGTTTATATTCACCACTAACCACTTTCCTCTCCTGTTTCTGCTATTCAGAAGGGACAAATGACACCACAAGGGGAGAGAAGTGGCCCAGGTCATAAGGGAAATCTAGACCATCGTTTAAGTCGAGAAAACACCATTTTCTCCAACCTGCCAAAATCCAGCTCACCGATCAATACTCTGATACAGTTTTGAACAAATAAGGGAGGCTAGAAACAAGAGCACTGTAGGATGTGGCCACTGGCTTGTGTATCCTGGTTAGCACCTGGAGCTTCACATTCTCGTTCACCTCTGCAGCTCCTGTGCCTTGCTCAGAGACTGGCTTACAGAGGTATTCAGTACATGTTTGTTGAAGGAAAGGCTTTCTGGTTCTGATTGTTAGGGCAGTCACTCTTTTATACAACAAATACTTATTGGTCCAGTGTTTTAGTTGGCATTCCAGCCTCTGTGATCCAAACCCCATGTCTCGCAAAACTTAGAGGAAGAATTTTATTTGCTCACAGTTTTGGAGATTTCAGTTCATATTATACTAGCTTCTAAGTGGGAGCTGGGCATCATGGCAGAGAGCAGAGAGAGGGAGGCAGAGATTGTGTCAGCTCATGGAGGCAGGGGAGAGAGGAGAAGAGAAGCTACTGAAGCAGCTGGTCACAGAAAACACTGTCCCCAGCCATGCCCCAGGACTCTTCTCTAGCAAGCAACTCCCAAGTCCAAACATGGCTGCCTTGTCTACTACGTGAGGTCTGTAATATTTTATTTAACATTATTTATTTTGGTATTGGAGATTGAACCCAGGAGCATTCTGCCTCTTAGCCATAACTCCAGCCTTTTTAGGTTTTCTTTTGAAACAGGGTCTTGTTGAGTTGCTGAAGGTCTCACTAAGTTGCTGAGGCTGGCCTCCTATTTCAATCTCCCAAGTGCTGGGATTACACACACCTGGCTCAGGGGGACATTTTAAATGTAAACCATAACATAGAGTAAAGATGACACTGTCTTTGAATGATGTTTCACAAGAAACGCTTTCTGGATTTTAGTCAATTCCACTTAATTCTTTGATTTGAAAAATGTTTATTTTTGGAGCATAGCACAGTGTTTAGGAGCCTGATGTCTAGATTACAGCACAGACTCATCAGACAAAGAACCAGACTCCCCTGCAGTTCTGAGGTTGTAAAATAAGAATAATGATGGTACCTATAGGGTGGTGGTAAGGAGTGAGTGGAATATTCCATTTACAATACTGCATGCAGTACTTGTTGCACACCCTGGGGTACTTAGCTCTGAGAGTGCATGCCTCCCACTCATCTACAAAATGCTATTAATCCTGTGGAGGAGTGGAGAGAACAGGGATTCTGCTGTCAGCTGAGTGGGATTAAATGCTGGCTTGATTACATGTCGTGCCAACACTTAATGGTGTCCTATCTAAGACAGAATTTCAATCCACTGAGATTCAGTTCCCTTGTTTGTTGCTGAGACTGTCCTTGAACCTGCCCTCCTCCTATCTTAGCCTCCCAAGTACTTGGATGAGAGGCGGGCTCCACCACTCTCGGCATTTCCCTTATTTGTAACATGATGATGAACACCCTCATATTGTTTTGGAGATGAAATGACACACAACCAGTTCTTCACTCCACCTGTGCGCCGAATGGTCGTCTGACTTGTCGAGTCCAAAGCACAGTGCCTCAACCTACTTCTACTCTCGTCTCTCTAGCTCCATGATGACACCTCTATCCCTAGATGGTTTAGGTCAACCAAAGCACCTCTGGGCCAATGAGCGCCTCTCCACCTCTCCCATGCACATAGATCCACCAGAAAGTCATGTCGATGCTGTCTGGAAATATAGTTCCCATCTGAGAGCTTGTCACCACTCCCATGGCTACAATTTGGGTGCAAGTCACCGCCCCACCCTGCTTGAATTATTGCAATAGCTTCTCAACTGCTTTTCCTGCTTCTCACCTTGACCCTAAGACTATTCTCAAGAGAGAAGCCAGAGGGGTCCTGCTAGGCAGAGGATAGAACTTGCCAATAGAGGCAGTGTTCTTGCCACAGCTTCTATGGCAACTGAGCACGTGCCCGTTTCCTTCATGAACCTCCCTCTCCTCTCACTTCCTCTGCCTGTTTTGGGCAGTCTGCTCATAGCTGTCATCCAGAACCCCTAACCACACAACTTAGGGGAAGGAAGATGTACTTGCTCACAGTCGTGGAGATTTCAAGAGTTCAGTCCATGTGAGTCTGGCATCTTCAGTGCTCTGGACATGCTGGTGGGAGGTAGAAAGAGGGAGAAAGCGAGGACTCTGCTCTCACATCAGGGAGGGCAGAAACAAGAGAGCACCGGCAAGCAAGGGGAAGAGGGGCCATTTATAGTCCCCAAGGCCACGCCCCTAGGAACCTCTCCTTAGCAACGAAACCCCGCCTCCAAGTTGGCTGCCTTCTTTCCTGAGGCATTATGCTGCTCCAGCTACATGGCCCTCATGCTTTTCCTCTAATATCATGCCTCGAGATCTTTGCACATACTGTTTCCTCTTCCCTCTTCCTCTTTTGGACTGCTCTGGCTGTCTCACTTTCCTTAGTCAGATGCAGCACACACATTTTGGAGCTCAGTAGTGATGCAAGGTTAGTGGCTTCTGCACTGTGTTGCTCAGACAGCCGTCGCTGGCATCCTCACTGAGTCCCTCGCACATGGCCACGGATGTTCACAGAAACACTGTCAGTAGAACAAGAAAACTGGAAACAACACAGATGCTCGCGGACGTGGGGATGGGTAAATACATCGGGGTGCATCTGTCTGCAGGAGCACTCTCCGGTAGTGAGAACCACACACACCAGCACGGAGGTGCTCAACCACATATGCTGAGTGAAAAAACAAGGCACAGAGAGGATCATGCTGAATTCCATCAATATATGTTAATAAAAAACAGGGCACAGAAAAATATCTTCCAGATGATGCTCTTTATGAAGCTATAAAAATTAGGCGGAACAAACAATGCACTGTTAAGGCATGCCATGATAGGAGCATCAAATCACAAAGGAAACCAAGAGAACGATTAGCCCGAGATTCCTGCTAGAGGTGACCTTGGGATCGGGGAGAGGCAGATGGGTGGTTTGGTGGTGCCAGCTGCCTGGGGAGGTACACTGACTTCTTTCCTATGGTTCTCATATATGATGGACTCCACGATTACAATAACCAAGGCTTTCTCTTTTCCATGTGATCATTTTTAGATGTTGTGTACATAACGCATTTCATAATTACACCCACAGAAATTACCCATTTAATATAGTATGTGTGTGTGAATGAGCATCAAATGGAATTTTATCAAGAAAAAAAGTTGGATTAAGGTAAAAGAACTTTAACTTTAAAAGAGTGGCATAGGCAGCCAGCCTCACCCACCGCAAGTGGCTCAGCTCAGAACCTTGTGGAGTCAGAGACTGGGAGCTGATCTCAGGGGCCTGGGGATCTCCTGGGAGCCCCCGGGGGAACTGAAGGGTAGGGCTCTGATGAACACGATAGAGCCTTGTCCCTTTTGGACACCTGGTCCTTCCATCCAGGTAAAAGCAATTGCTCCCATCACTACCCTCTCCAGCTTACACAAAAACTATCAGCCACAGTTATATCACTTTTCTGTGAAAGTATCATTTTACATTATTAGAAATGGTCATAAAGATATTCCATATTCTCTGATTCTGAGGAGAAAATTTCTTTTCTGAATCAGGCATAGTGTCAAATTATGCTAAAAATAAAAGGAAATTTTGACAACGTGCTACTTTTAGGAAAAGGTCCTGGATATTAAAGAAAATTCCAGCTTTTTTCTACTCTCATTTATCAGAATTGTGTGTGAAAATGAAAGAGCTCCCACGAAGAAGGAAACAGATGAGAAATACATCTGGGGACTACAGTCCGTAGTCTCATGCTCCCACAAAGTAGACCTCTGCATTCCTTGGTCCATCAGTGGTGTTAGTTGGCTGGGGGAGGGGCATGGGTATTGCCTAGAAATCTAGTTCCCCAAAAAACAATGTGCTCTAGAGGCAACAAAATTATAACCCAATGTAATTCTGGGTTAAATTTAGAAGTATCCAGTCAATCCATTTGTCAAAAGCAAAGAAGTATCCTGTTATGGGCGGTAAATTAGCTAGAGATGAACAGGAATGGGAGAAGGGGGGATGGGAGAAAAAGGCAAATATAAACAGATTCTAACTGGGAAATGGCCCCGAGGTACCAGTCTCCTTCCACATTCCAGAAAGAGGCCAGCACTCTGCCCCGAAGCTCTGCACGCACACATCATGTTTCCAAGATCATGCATCTACTACAGTAACTGTAATCACCACTAAATAGTCAGCTGACAAGTATCAGCAAACTAAATATCAAATAGTGACCCTATGGCCCCCTACGGAATTATACCTGCACTATTTATAAGTAGCACCTTTATACTTAATTCATTTTTACAGAAGAAGAATAAATACACGCTCATGGTAAAAGACGTGAACAGAAAAACATCTAACATAAAAAGATAAAGTCCTCAGGGTCCCAGTGATCTGTACTAGCCACCGTGTACAGTGAGAGGTATGCTGTGACAGAGATCATTAGGTGATCCCCAGTATTTTCCTCTTCTCCCTTCCTTCAACAATAAAAAGAACTCCCAATTCTTAGCAGGGTGTGTATTCACCCAGAATAGAGATTCCATTCCCCGCTTCCCTTGCAGCTAGGTTGTGGTGGTATGACTAAGCTACAGTCAGTAGCATGGACTCCAAAGTGGTGCCTGCCACATGAAGGTCATGTCCTTCAAGGAACAGGATGAACCTTGCCCTACTCTCCATTCCTATTTGCTAGAATGCAAGGTGACAGAGAGCCAACCTAAGGAGGATGGCACCGTTGCAAGAGTCCTGCTGCTGGTGACTTTGCAGAGCAGGGAGCTGCATCAGCTCAGACATTACATGGGAGAGAAACAAAGTTCTGGGTTACTGCACCACTCCTGCCTCAGCCTTCTTCTGGGACCTTTCTGGAGATTTCAGGTGAAGTCCCTGCCTGATGCCCTGTTTCCCTGCTGGGGACCACACCCCCTTTCTTGCAGCTCTGTCCTGGCCTCTCTTTGGGCTACACTCTCTTTTTGGGTCCTCCATCAGTCATCTGATCTCTAGCTTTTAGAGTTGGCCTCATAATTGGGGGGAGGAGGGCTTCTTCATAGCAGGTTGTGCATCTTCTCTTTATTTTGAGTATGTTTAGGATTGGGGGTGCTCAGGCTAACAAAATAACATAAACTAGGTGGCTTAAACTTCAGACTCTTATTTTCTCAAAGTTCTGGAGGTTGGAAGTCAGGAGCGAGGTGCCAGCCCGTTCCATCCCTGGTGAGGGCTGTGTTCTTGGCCTGTGGCCTGCCGCCTTCTCGCTGGTCACAGGGCAGCAAGAAGATGATCGAGCTCTGGTCATCCATTTTTTTTTTCTTATAAGGGCACTAACCCCATCATGGCTCCCATTTTCAGATTTCATCTAAACCCAATTACCTTCCAAAGGCCCATCTCCAAACACCATCATATTGGGAGTTAGGGTTTCATCCTGTGAATTTGGGGGGGGGTAGGAAGATTTGGTGCATAGCAATGGGGGAGGTGTGCTCAGCTGCCCTTTCAGGGATACTTCAGAGCTGAGTCTTGAGAAATGACATTGCAGGAACTGTGACTGTTCGGGGACTCCATCTGAGAGAAGTAGGAACTGTAGATGAGAGACTGGTTCAAAATCCCAGGCCACCCAGCCTGGCTTAGACTTCAAGCCTCATGGGGTGAAGGTCCATCTCTCTTGCTCCTCAGTGGACCCCCAGACAGTGCCTGGCTTAAGGTAAGCATTTTTTTTTTAATAAAAGCATGTTGAATGAACGGGCAAATGAATGAACTCAGAGGACTTTTATGGAGCCGTATGAAGGTTTGCAAAGGCTTAAGTTGGGTTGTCCCAATGCGACAAAAATGTAACCCTTCTATTTAGTGTGCACTGCCAACCGCGGAGGAGCTGGAGCCCAAACCTGGTGCATCGGTGACTCACACTCACGCCGAGCTAGCGGGCTCTTAGTTGAGTCACCTGCTGTTATTTAAGAACTGATGGGGAGTCAAGTGCCTCCTACTTCTCCAGCTGCTGATAGCTCCAGTCCTGCAGTGAGCATTAAAAGGTGTGCGTCCTTCTGCTTTATGGGAGAGTAGACCTGAAACATTAGGCTGCTCGTGGGGCCAGCTGGAAGAGGGCAGGGGGCATAGGCAGCTTCCATCTATTCCATCTACTGTATACTCCGTGGTTACAGAGCTACTTCCCCACCAACACTAAAGATCTTGGAGCTGCCCGGGAGCCTTTGAGGTGATGTAGCCCTGAGGCTGCCTGTGTGGAGGAAGCCACATCTGCAACCTCGTCTACACTCCACTTCCCAGCCTCCCTCTCCTGGCAAGCCTGGTCTGGCTCCTGCCCCACCGGTTCCCGGGAGAGGTGCTCCCCTCTTCCCACCTGCCCAGGACAGACACCTGGGATCACTTTGCACTACTTCTTCCCTCTCTGCTGTCTTGCCTGCTAAGTCCTGATGCCTTTGCTCTGAAATATTTTTAAAAATATATGCAATTTTTTTTATCAAGATAGAATCTGCATAAAGTAGCATGCATAGACGTGTGTGTGTGTGTGTGTGTGTGTGTGTGTGTGTGTGTGTGTGTGTTGCAGTGCTGGGGATTGAACTTAGGGGCATTCTACCTCCGAGCTCCACCCCTAGCCCTATTTTTTTTCTTTATTTGGAAACAGGGTCTCACTAAGTTGCAGAGGGCCTCACTAAGTAGCTGAGGCTGGTTGCAAACCCACGATCTTCCTGTCTCAGCCTCCCAAGTACTGGGATTACAAATGTGCACCACTATGCCTGGCTCAGGAAATGGGAATTTTAATGAAGCATTTTCTTCCTTTCTTAAGACAATAGGAAGAGAGGGAGGGAGAGAGAGAGAGGAGAGAAAGAAGAAGAAGAAGGAGGAAGAGGAGGAGGAGGAAGAGGGGGAGGAGAAGGAGAAGAAGAAGAAGAAGGGAGGAAGAAGGTGAAGGGGAAGGGGAAGAGGAAAAGAGAAGAGGAAGAGGGAGAAAAGAAGAAGCAGAAGAGGAAGAGGAGGAGGAAGAGGATGAAGAGAAGGAGAAGAAGAGGAGGAGGAGGAGAAGAAAAAGAGGAGGAGGAGGAAGATAAGAGGAAGAAGAGAAGAAGAAAAGGAAGAGGAAGAAGAAGGAGGAGGAGGAGAAGGAGAAGGAGAAGGAGAAGGAGGAGGAGACATTTCTCCGTTCTGTGAATCTCCCCTCTGAGGGCTGCAGACTCAAGACTGTCCCATGTCCCTGTCAGCTGTACCTGAATGAAAGGGAAGAGGAGTCCCACAGCAAAGTTGGAGAGCCAGTTGACGGTGCCCGCCACGGTGAAGGCGGCCGGCCGCTGGGTCTGCTCGAAGAACTCACCAGTCAAGATGAACGGGATGCCCCCTGCATCAGGAAGCAAGGAGAGGAATTAGTCACCCCGAGCAGTCACTACCAATGTCACCCGCAAAGGGTGGGCTGAGGACTGTACATGTGCCAGGGACCACTCTCCAGGCGAGCCCAGCGCACCTGTGTCAGGACAGTGTTAGGGACGGGTGCTGGAGTTAAGTAGCCTTCACCCGTAGGTGCTAAGGTATACAGCCAGTGCCCTGCTCTGGCCCATCTGCATTCAGAATCTAACTTACCTCGTCCAGGTAACCTCACTCCCTTTCCCTGGGGCCTGCATCTCCTCTGTGCTTCTGTAGTGGTAGGGACCTGCTTTTTATCTGGGAGCCTATTATTGATCTAAAGAACTCTGGCTTGGAGCCACTCTGACCTGAACTGGAGCCCCGACTCATTGCTGTGCTACTTAGGGGAAGTTCCCACCTCTCTGAGCCTCGATTTCCCCTCTCTACCTCCTCCCTCCTCCCAGTGACAGAGTCAATGACCGTCTTCCTTACTTTACTTGGAAGTTGGACTCTAAGCTCCAGCTTAGAGTTGGGGCCTTGTTACTCCTCCTGTGCTCCCAGGGTTTACAGCACTACTGAATTGCCGACTTAGCCGGGATTCCCATTAGAGCTGCCTGTAAGACAACCTCTGAGCACAAGGCCTGAGCCGGGGCCCAACACGGCTGCCAACAGGAGCATGTCATGTCATTGAATTCGTCTGTTTAGTTTTCAGGGTCTCAGATAGTTTTAGATGAAAACCAGAAGCGAATGCATATCTTTGTCTACAGTGTACGTTTTCCATGGGGGTAGAAATTGTCTCTTGGGGGAGGGGCAAGAAACCTTCAGTATCAAAATGGTGTGGGATGCTTCCTAGTTCACTTCTGTCTGACAAAAATCTTACTTCTTAGCATGTAATTATGGAGAAATTAATCTTGCTTAAAGCCTAAATAACAAACCAATCAATCAATTAATATGAATCAACGAGCTTGCCTTTTAATTAAAATTAATTTACATTAAGTTAGATTTAAATTAAAGTTTCATCCTTGGGATAATAATTAAAAAATGTTTGCCATTTTGGAGGCTGAGTCAGGAGGATCAGATTCGAGGCCAGTGCATGGTAACTTAGCAAGACTCTGTTCCAAAGTAAAAAAATATAAAAGGCTGGGAGTTTTTGCCCCTGGTTTCAATCTCCAGTACCACAAATACAGAAAAGACTGAGAAACAATCACCCCTATTTATATATCTATTATATCTGTCCATCAATCAGTCTATCAAAATGCAGACACCTGTTGTAAAGTGACTGGAAGTTTACTCCCCTCCCTTCCTTCTTTCCTTTCACTGTTCAGACAGGGTGGCCTGGGGGACTACGTTTCTGACATTTGAGTCCACGTGAATGAATACCCTGACTCCAGCCAGCCGCCCAGTGATCGCACACAAGCTACGTAACCTCTGGCCAGCTGTGAAATGAGGACGGTAATAAAACTGACCTCATGAGATGTCCTGAAGATTAAGTGAAATAATCCACGAAAGGGCTCCGGATCACACCTATCACATTGCGGCTGCTCACAAAATCTTATCTGGTGTTATATTAAAGTGTTAATCATGATTGGGCCCGGCTGGTGAGTAGAGACATTCACTTTTCTCTTATAGCATAGTTATATTTCAGAATTTTCTGCTGCGTTCCTGTATGACTGTTGCTGGTTCAATTTTGTCTTGAAAAGGATGCGTTGAGGTCCTAACCTTCAGTACCCATGAACTGTGGCTTTATGTAGATAAAGGTAATCAAGATGAGACCCTGGTGAATTAGGGCGGGACTTATGTCGAATAACTGGTGTTCTTAAAAGGAGAGAGGTCAGCGGACAGAGAAGATAGAGGGGTGGGGCATGTGCAGGGGGAGGTAGAGGTTGGAGCAGGGCTGACTGAAGCCTCGGAGCACCAAGGAGCCCCCTGGAGCCCTCAGGGGGAGTCTGGCCCTGGGGGCAACTTAACTGTGGACTTCCAGCGTACAGAGCTATGGGAAATGGATTTCAAACCACCTGGTTCGTGATAACATGTTATGGCATTCCTAGGAAATGAGTGCAATTACTTTTGCAGGGAAAAAAAAAGACATTAAGTTATAACCAGAAAAAAGAATCTCTAAAACTAAAGAGTGTAAAGAATTATTTAAGTGAAATTGATGTGGTATAGTTTGGATCTTGAGTGCCCCAAAAAGCCCAAGAGTTGAAGTCTTGGTCTCCTGCTAGCGGTGCTACTGTGAGGTTGTGAAAACTTCAGGAGGCAGAGTCTCATAGATCTTTGATTTATTGAGGGTATGCTCTTCTTTTTATCCCCCCATGCCTTGTGATATGAATGGTTTTATTCTGCTCTGTACTCCCAGCCATGATGTACTGCCTGGCCACAGTCCCAGAGCCAAAGAACCAAGCGGTCATAAACTGGAATTTTCAAAGTTGTGAGCCAACACAGGCCTTTTTGCTTTATAAGTTTCTTCTCTCCAGTATTTTGTTATAGTGATAGAAAGCTGACTGACAGAGGCATCAAAATAACTTCAGCCCTGAGCTGGCGTTTCTTTTTTGCCCCGCCTTTCCCCAGTCTAATTCTCCATTTCTTGCCCTGCTCTGTATCACAAGGGACTAAGATTTTGGCCTCCAGTCCTCCAACCTGTCCTGCATTGGCCAATAGGGGCCAAAGGCAGGAGATGGGAGGATTGGAGGGGAGGAGGTTGGGTCTCTCTTCCAGGCTGCTACTGACTTTGTGGCAGTTCTGGTCCCGGAAGGCAGAGGCCAGGCGGGTCCAGGCTGACCTGCTACGCCATCTCTGTCCAGATGTGGCAAGGGGAAAAGGAATCACATATGATCAATGTGTATGAAAACACCAGGCACTCAGTGCACACTGCTCCCCCTCTCCTGCCACTCTGCGGAACAGCAACGGTCCACTCAGGGCACATTCCTGATTCCCTCTCCTGAGGTGTGGTGGATATGTGCCTGGTATTCGGTTAATTCCAGCAGGTTTTCACCTTTCACCTGCTTCTCCTCCCGCCTCCCCATCCCAGATGCTCCCCCTGGGATGCTGGGCACAACTGGCCCCTCGGAATCTCACTGTGTCTCCAGTGTGCAGGGCACAGAGCCGGGTGGGAGTCTCCAACCCGCTGTGGGAGGTGGTGAATAAAGTAGCGCCTTGCCTAAGTGTGGGAAGAGGGGCCCCTACATCTCAAGCAGGGGTGGGGGTGGGGAGGAGGTAGGACAGAGGGAATAGGAGACAGGGGCATCTCTCTCTCTGGAGATCTCCTTTGAATGTGCATTTCTGTTTCCCCTAAGTAGATCTGTTTGTTCCTCTGTACTTTGGAAAGTCTTTTCCGGTCCATTGCCACCATGACAGACAAGGACGATGTGCAGAAAGGAGACAAATGGGGAAGGGAAGGGGGCTGTAGCTTTAAATCTAAAAACTCCATGATCACTCTCCCCTTTGCTCTCAATGCCTGTTTTCCTCCAGGCCTTGATTCTTAAAAGCTCCAAGTAATTCTTAGAGCACTAGAAGTCCAGTTGGCACATATATATTTTGTTAGCCTAGGATGAATTTTAAACTGATCAAAAGAAGTCTAGGTATTGTTCAAAGCCCAAGGAGATGGGTGTAACCCATGTCATCCATCAACCAGATAACACCGGGCCTGAAGATTCTGAGAAGCACCAGACCACCATGCCCGTGCTGGGCTCCACCATCAAAGGAATCGAGCTCCCCTCCCCCAATACACACAGACTCACCATTTGCCCCTCCCACTTACAAAGCTTCCTATTAAGAAGAGCCGTGCTCCCCCAGGAGCACCTCTCACTCCGGAGATCTCCTCTGAATGTGCATTTCTGTTTCCCCTAAATAGATCTGTTTTTTTTCTCTGTACTTTGGAAAGTCTTTTCTAGTCCATTGCCACCATGACAGATAAGGATGATGTGCAGGCTGCTGGGATTGTGCAAATGTGCGTGTACCTGTGTGTGTGTGTGTGTGTGTGTGTGTGTGTGTGTGTGTGTTCTTGAGCGAGTGTGTGCCCTGCGGAGGGTGTGTCAGCTGCCTGTGGCTCTGGGTGGCTGGAGCGGAGACAGTGCCTGGGGTGGGGGGAGGGGACAAGGGCATCGGGGCAGATAGAGGTGGATCATGAAGGCCCCTCGCTTTGCCAAGCCAGGCATGTGTTAGTCGTGTGTTAAGCGTGGCCCCTGGCCTGTCCCTCTGCCGGAAGCTCCGTCCTCTGGAACGCTCAGATCCTGATTTGCGATCGTGGCTGGCAACCACCCTCCCTTTTATTTGATCTGTCTTCCAGACCCGAACAGAAAGGCAAACTCCCCCCAGCCGTCTTCACTGGGGCACAGGCACATAGTCAGGTCTGAATAAGGTTTTCTGAGCTGAAATTGACGTGTCTTCAACGACCTCCTCTCCATCATAGAACAAGCTCTCTCTCTCTCTCTCTCTCTCTCTCTCTCTCTCTCTCTCTCTCTCTCTGTCTCCCTCTCTCTCTGCCTTGTCTACGACACTTCTCAGTCGCTGCCTCGGGGTTATGCACACATGTAAAATCTGCGGTAGGAAGCTGCCTTTCTTGTTTTCCTTCTCTCTCATCACCTAATTTCAACTCCCTGCCAAGTCTCCTTAAATGGATCTGCTTGTCAGAGAAGCAGCCGCAGGCGAACTCCGGGCTTCTCTCCCGGGAGGCTGGTGGTTCTCACTGAATCCTGAATACCCGTCATTCGGCCTCAGTGACCCCGGTCTCCCAGCAAGACTCCCCTTGGGATCTGCTCCTCCCTGGCCCTTTAGGAGGACAGAGATGACCTTGCAATCCAAGGGGCGGCTCTCTCAGCCAGGCGATGCTCGGGGTCTTGAGCTGTGCCATGGAAGGGAGTTTCGCTATGCCCGAGAGCCCTAGTCAACCTTGTGGCTAAGGTCGCCGCTGGCTGGGGAGGCCTGGCTGCTGGGTGAGCACGGGGGAGTTGGAGGTGGAGGGTAGGGGCTGGCGGCTGATCTGTGACTTCGGGCTGCAAGAGGCTTCCCTGGAGTCCCTGAGACACTGGTGGGGAGCCCAGCTTCTAAGTCCCTGGAGACACAGCAGTGCAGCATGCTCTGTTTTGACAAGGACACCAGAAAGCCAGGTTTGCAGACACCAGGAGGAGCACTCATCAGCGTGAGAACGGGGAGGACTCGGTATGAACTCGGAAGGCAAAGCCTTGTGGCCTGGGCAGCAAAGCACCCTGGGTGGGCTCCTGGAGATGGCCGACCTGGCTTATTTGTGTAAAAGGGCTGGGAGACGGGCCAACCTTTTTATTGGCATTTATCAATTCTTGGGGAAGCAGCTATTATAGAGAAAGATAAGCTAAGAAGCACCGAAGTCATGCCACCAAGTGTTGGCCTTCTCTTGTCACAGGGCCAGTGACCAGGGACCCTTTGCAGAGGTCACTGTCTTGGTAACCTCACTGGAAGTCCCCCAGGGCTCCCTGCTGGTGTCTCTGCCTCTGGCTTGTTCCCTTCCAGCTGAAACAGGATGAAACAGGAATGCTGCGTGCAGAAGTCCAGGCCTGGGGTCTGCCCTGGCACACCTCTGACCCTTCCTCTGAGCTTCTCCGTGCTCTGGGCAGCGGCTTTTGCTGGTGTCACCCAGAGGTCCCAACTCAGCTGGCGCCCAGGAGGCCTGGTGGAGGACCACTGTGCTACCACCGAGGTCCTTGAACTGGGCCGCACTGTGGAATCCTGCAGGGTTAGCAAATGCTGAGTCTGGAGCCTGACCCCAGAGATTACACCTTGTTTAACCTTCCACGGAGCGTGGGAGCAGGACTTGCGAAGGTGTCCCAGGAGAACGGCTGCGCTTAAGCAATGCTGCTTTGGTGGACCCGGTGGTTTTATCTGTGGTTCTGTAAATATTACTTCTTTTACTATTCTGACAGTTTTACTGGCGGCGTCTGTGGTCCAGAAACCAAGCCCTCCTTCCCTGCCTCAGAAGCTTCCTCCCTCTCCCTCTTCCAAGTGTCAAAGCTGAGGGACTCTACCATGGATTGAAAACTTTTTCTGGAAAAGGTCAATGATCTTCTGTAAAAGATAGGTCATATATTAAGCTTTTCAGGACATATGTGGTCTCCAACATACATTTTTTTTTCCCCTCATGCACCACATAAAATGGGCCATGGGCCAGATCTGACCTATGGAGTATAGAATTATTTGTGTGGTAGTGAGTTTCCCATCAATAGAAGCAATCAAGCCATGGCTAGAGAAATTTATAACAGGAAAGCCATAGCTGGACTAAGCTGCTAATGAATGACTGGACTAGAAAACCTTGGTGGCCTTTTCCAAACTTGAGATACCTAAATTTAAATTCATCCCAGACCCTTGGAATGCTCCCTCATTTCCCGAGTGACCGCTGAGGTTCCCTCCAGCCCCGACATAGCCCTCCGCTCTGTTTTTTGCCTCGGTTCATAGTGAAGCTCTGCATGTGTTGACACAGCGGTCACACACGCCAAGTGCTAAGATTTGAGAATCTGTGATTTCAGAGACGAGGACCGAGGCTGCTTCTGACTTCTATTGAGATGTCACCTGAAGCAGCGGGGCAGGGAACTCTGACAGTTAAAATGCTCCAAATGATAATATTATATCTTTCCAAGCGACCACAGGTAGGACCCATTTATGAGGAAGAGTAACCTCATCCCTGGGATATAACAGCAGAAACGTCCTCCCCTTACCCAGAATTCTCTGTGCAGCCATTTCTTCTCTGAATAGTTTTTAATTTTGTAAGTTAGTCTCAAAACGGGCCCAATACCCCTCAATTATTAGCAAACAGCTAATGAGCTGCAGCCAGATGCGTGTATAGGAGTTAAGATCATAGGTCCTGAGAAGAGGGTGAAGATTCAGATCTAGCATTTACCTCTTATCTGTGCCACTTAAGGAACATTATTTAATCAGTCTGAATTTTTTTTTCTCCCAATCCGCAAAATGGGAATATGATTCCTCTGGGAAGGAAGGTTTAGCATCTTTTCTGTAACCCATTTTCTATTTCTGGGGGCAGGCGGAGAGGGGCCATGGAAGTGACACCCTGCACATCTTTCTAGAGACCTCGTCTATTACACAAGGACCAGACTGCCCCCAAGGCAGCAAGGAGGGCCTGGGGAGCTGTCTCCGTGGCTGATTATTCTGCTGTTATTAACACAGCTTGGTTCTGGGTAGGAGCTCAGGTTCTGTGATTTTTCAGTGGACAGTCTGACTCTTTGCTATCTTGCATTCACATAAGATTTTTGGGAGAATTAAAGCACGTGTTCAGAGGCTGGGACACAGTAAGTGCTCAATAAATGTCCGTTGTTATGATCAGACACTGTCTTGAGGGCCTGCCATGGTTAGGATGTGGTTTGTCCCTCAGAATCCTGTGCTGAAAGCTTGGTCCCGTGTGTAAGGGTATTGAAGAGGTAGGACCTTTAAGAGGTGGGGCCGGGTGAGAAGTGGCTAGGTTATGAACTCACCCCCTCCCATCCCTTGGAGGGGATCAATGCTGGTCTTATGGAGCGGGTTAGTTCTGGAAAGAGAGAGAGAGCAGGTTGTTATAGAGGAGTGGTCCTGACCCCTCCCCCACTCTCCCTCACCATAGGAGCTCTCTCCCACATGCATCCGCCCTGATGTACCACAGCCAGAGAAGGCCCTCACCAAGCACCGGGGCCACGCTGCTTGGACTTTCCAGCTCCCACAAGCATGAGCCAAATAAACCTCTTTTCTTCGAAAGTTACTGACCTCAGATATTTTGTTACAGCAACAGAAAACAGACTAAGACAAGGACGGACATGACTACGTGATAGGAAGCTCAGAGCAGTGCGTGGGGTGTGACGTCTGCTTTGTAATGGAATAAAAAGACCTAGGTTCAAATCCTAGTGCCAACACTTACTAGCAGTTTCATGTGAGGGGTTGAGGATGAACATTGAACCCCTCTGGACTTCAGGGTTAATCTTCATTTGCAAGGTTGTCATGGAGAATGGGGGGATTTACACAAGGCACCCCACTTAACACCTGGATGCAGGGAGCAGATGAGCCAGGGAAAAGGAAGCAGAACAAATACAGAGAGTGGTGTGCGAGCGCGAGCGCTGATTTTGGAGTAAGCTGTTGACCTCCCTGTGCAGGCGGCATCTCCGATGGGACTGTCACCCGGCCCACAGACATGTCACAGTCCAGGCTGTGTCCCCCGGCCAGCACGGGGGCCCTGGCGAGCGACGCAGACGGCCCATAGGCCTGAGCACTTGGGGTCCTCCACGCCACAGTCAACCACTGCGCGTGCGCCTGTCCATCCTCCCGCTGATTGGCTGCCCCGCCTGGGAGGCGCCTGAGCCCGCGGCTGTTCTGAGACTCCTCCCCGCGCGGGGTGGGTGTGTGTGGTTATGCGCATGCGCCGGGCATCCCGGTATGACACCCGGTGTCCCGCATGGGGACAGGTGCCCTTCATTCATCACCGTGTGCCCAGTCTACAACATGGCGGCCCAGGAGAATCAGCAACGCAAAGGGAGAGACAGAAGTTCAATTCCTTTTCTTTTGATCGAAACTCAGTCTTTTCGTCTACACAGACTCAAAACTAAGTAGAGCCTTGAACGGCATCTTTGGGAGAGAGTGCACAGCCGTCAGACCCTGCCCCGAACCCACCTTCTCGGCCCCACTTTTACCTCTGTTGGAGGCCCCTGCTGGCCACAGACACGGGGCCAGGGAATGGCGGGCCCCTCGATGTCATTCCATTTTACAGATGGGGAAACCGAGGCTCAAGAGGAGAAGAGGACATTCCCAGTGATTCATGGGTAGAAAATGGCATCATAGGGGCTGAAGGCGAGTCCTGGGCCAGCCGAGGCTCAGAACACTCTGCTTGGTGCTCACAGGGGTCCCCTGTGGGGTGGGGTCAGGGGCCGGCCTGGAGCCTGCACCCCCTCACCTACTCATCTTCCAAGTTCCCCCTCCCCGTCAAGCCTTGATACGACTTGGATAGAGAACATCCCCTGGAGAAGTGTGTACCTGAGACGTGAAAATGTTCAGAGGTGAAATTGCTGAATCGTGAGGATTCTAATCTCATTGGTGGATAAATCCATCGATGGATTCATAACTTTTTTTTTATTCTTTTGCGATACTGGGGATTGAACCCAGGAGCATTCTACCTCTGAGCTACACCCCCAGCCCTACTTTTTGTTCTTTATTTTGAAACAGGGTCTCACTAAGTTGCAGAGGGCCTCACTAAGTAGCTGAGGCTGGCTGTGAACCTGTGATCCTCCTGTCTCAGCCTCCCAAGTACTGGGATTACAAGCGTGCACCACCATGCCTGGCTTGGATTCATAATTTGAATGCTTTATTGGGAGGTAGCTTAGGCAGGTCACTGGGGCGGTGGCCTTGGGGACTGTATATGCCCCCTTGCTCTCTCTGTGTCTGGTCCCCGTGATGTGACATCTGTGTCCCTCCCCACAGCCTGCTGCCATGGTCATTTATGCTTCAGAGCCAGGTATGGACTGACTCCTCTGAAACCTCGAGCCCTCATAATCTTTCCCTGTCTAAGTTGTTGTTGTCGGGTATTTTGGTCACAGCGACGGAAGCTGACAAAATCAAACCTTAGATGAGTTACAAACGTCAAGTCCCTAGCAGAGCAGTGCGTGCAGCCAGGGGTGAGTACATCTTGGACATCCAGACTCCACACTCACCCACAGCTTCCCTGTGGCACGGACTGTGCTTGCCGATCTTCGTTTGATTCATCAGAGACCAGCGCCGGATGCACTCATGGCTCTCATAGTGTATTGTACATTTCACCCCCTCCTCTCTGGTCAGCTCCTTACCTCCTATCCTACCAGCAGCCAGTGGAGGGAAAGCAGCCCCAGCATTTAAACAGGGACAAAGGGCAGGCTGGGGACACAGCCTGTCAGGCTTTGCTCCCCATCAGTACATGGAAACCCCCTCCTCCCCGCCCCGGAGTTGGCGAGGCCAGGAGTCCTGGTTCAGGCACGAGGAAGAAGAGCTCCTTACCTGGCCCGCTGCAGAAGGAGGCAATAATGGCCAGGATGCACAGGATGCTCAAGTAGGGGACCCAGGGGGCGCGGTCCTGTGGGGGATGGAGATGCGGGTGAGGGGCAGCGTGGTGTCTGGAGGACCTGGGCTCCTGCCTCAGCTCCTCCTCAGTGCGTCAGTGTGACCTCCGACAGGGTGCTTGCGCCCGAGCCCCAGCATCAAAGTACACAGCAGGGGGAAAATGATGGCTGCCCCGTCGATTCCCCCGCTGATTTCACAGAGGCGGGGATTCGAGGACATGATGCCTGCACAGAGCTTAGCCTGGCCCATGGTATACAGGAAGCGGCAAATAAATGAATTACTTGAGTGCTTTGTCTGAAGCAGGCAATAGGAGAAGTTTTCATAGGTGTTATCACATGCAGAAAAATCTCAATTATCACTCGTATTAGGGGAAGCACCGTATTTGTAACCCCGCATCTTACAAAGTAGGATGAGAGCTGGGTGTGGTGGCCCACACTTGTAATCCCAGCATTCGGGAGGCTGAGACAGGAGGATCCGGGTTCGAGGCCAGCCTCAGCTACCTAGTGAGGCACTCCGCAACTTAGTGAGACCCTGTTTCAAAAAAATAAAGAATAAAAACTAGGGCTGGGGGTATAGCTCGGAGGTAGAATGCCCCTGAGTTCAATCCCCAGCACCGCAAAAAATAAAATAAAAACAAAGTAGGATGAGGCGGGTTCATTCATGTTGTGGAGTCTGTCTGGAGGGGGAGGAGTCCCGGAGGTAAAGTCTCCGTGCTCCCAGCAACTCTTCCCTGACTGACAAGCTTTTGTGCACCAGCCACCCCTAGGCTACCATTGCCTCTTTCTAGAATTGTTTGGAACACGGCGACATTTGGCAGATGGTCAATATGCAGGACTTTCAGTATTTAGGTTCATTCTTGGAAATTGCCAGGACTTATCGATTGCTGCAACCTTGGTGTCAAGATGGGTTAGTATGCACTCAATTAGCCTGGCTTGTCCTGAGCCGTGCAGGGGCAGAAAGAAAAACAAAAAAAGGAGGAGGGGGGGCTGGAACCCAAGATCCTGGGATCCGACCTCAGCTCTGCTGTTGTCTAGCTGTGTAGCTTTGAGCAGATCATTCATTTATATTTGTGCTTTAGATTCCTTCCCTCCATAAAAGGAGAATGTACTACATTTGTAAGAAGGATATAAAGCCGGGTGTGGTGGCGCATGCTTGTAATCCCAGCATTTGGGAGGCTGAGACTAGAGGATCCGGGTTGGCAGTCAGCCTCAGCTGCTTATCGAGGCCCTCCACAACTTAGTGAGACCCTGTTTCAAAATAAAGAATAAAAAATAGGGCTGGGGGTATAGCTTGGAGGTAGAATGCCCCTGGGTTCCATCCCCAGTACCAGAAAAAAAAAAAAAAAAAAGAAAGTATGTAAGAAGGATATGGCCATTCCTCCTCTCAAACGAATATCCATTGGGCCTTTGTTCCGTGTGCTCGAAGTGTGTTTTCTCATTTAATCTTCTCAACGTACCGGGGTACAAGGACAGCTGTCCTATTTTAGAGACAGGGCCCCGGGAGGAGCAGGGCTGGTGCGTGGCTTGCTAAGTGGCCCCCGGTGAGTAGGTGGAGAAGCCGGGTGTGCACAGGAGGTCTGGCTCCAGAGCCTGCTGTGACTCTGAGCAACACAGGGACAATCAGGGTGTCACCCGAGTGCAGTGTCTGTCTGGCACCTATGCTGGAAGGGACATTTTGGGGGTTGGGGGATCTGGTACAATCTCTTCTCTTTCACAGATGGGTAAACTGAGGCTCAGAGAAGAGACATCGCTTGCCCAAGATCATCAACAGCAGTGACAGAATCAGAAATCAGGTCTCTGGTCTCCGAGTCCTAGGACCCATCACCAGAGCCACCCAGCGGCTCTGGGGCTGGAGCACCCCGAGGGAGAGCTGTCTCAGAGAGTTGGGTTGGTCAGGACCAGCCCCCAAAGGCCCCGAAGAGATGCAGCCAGAGCCAGCCCCCGTCGGCTTCCCTCAGGGTGTGGCAGGTGACCCCACTCACCTGCAGCGTCAGTGTGATGGTGAGGATCCCAAAGAAGATGGTCATCAGCCCGAAGCCGCCGATGAGGAGGGGTCTGCGTCCCAGGCGCTCGATGACCAAGCCCTGGTCCAGGGTAAGAGAAATGTGGGAGAGGGACATTATTATTCCTCTGCTAGCAGCAAGAGGAGGGACCTCGACCCTGGGAACCAGCACTAGGGGCTTGGTTCAGGGCTAGATTTGACTGAAACAGCCCCAGCCCGGCCTCTTTCTCCATGGCCTCAGCCAGAGAAACCAGAGTCTCGATGAGAAAGAAGAAAGGGGGCAGGGAGGGTAACCATTCTGGGGCACCTGCTGTGCGCACCCCTGGTCCCCTCTCCTCCTTGCCCTCCTCGGTGTGGAGCCCTCTGCAAGGGAATCTGGAAGAAGGAACCAGAAGGATGTGGTCCCTCCTGCAGAGCCGGCCTGCACGAAGGCTGTTCCTCCGAGTCTCCAGGGTGTAGGTTTCTCAGGGGCAAACACCCAAGGCTGGGCACCCAGTGAGAGTGGGTGGAGAAGGTTCTGCTCATGTCTGGGGGGGGGGTTCATTCTGGGGTGTGCGATACTACAAGGCCCATGTTATGCAGGCCCTAGAGTCAGATTCCTCCATCCAGCTTCCCTCTGCTGCAGGGAGGTCAGTGGCCCCATCCAGAGGGTCCCTGGGGACTCTCAGCTGGGCAAGGCTGCAGCCCTCAATTGAACTCCTTCAAATGCCAATGACCTGAGTCAGGCGTGGAGGCACATGCCTGTAATCCCAGTGCTTGGGAGGCTGAGGCAGGAGGATCACAGGTTTGAGGCCAGCCTCAGCAATTTAGAGAGACCCTGTTTCAAAGTGTACCAAAACAAACAAACAAACAAAAAACATAGAAAATAGGACTAGGGTGTAGCTCAGAGGTAGAATGCCCTAGTACCACACACGCGTATGCACATGTGCGCACGCGTACAAACACATACACACAGCCAATGTCCCTGGTAAGTGGTGATTCTAGCTGAGTGTCAGAGAGGGGCAGATTTGGACCTGTGCCCTGATTCTGCCACTTCCCAGGTGTGCAGACGTGTGACTTTACTTCCCAAAGGCCTGGGGCTTGATCTGTAGCAGGAGGATGAAAACAAACCCCCACAAGGGTGTCTGAAGAGGTATCTGGTCAAAGATTCATGGCCAAAGATCTTCCCTGTGCTGTTATTTATACTAATGAGGGAATAGAAATCATCTACAAGTTCAGCAACAATCAAATTGGTAAAAATAAATACTGGAACCATCTAAAATGACAAACCATAGGAACTAGCATATTTCTTTTTCTTTTCTTTTTTTTTTTTTTTTGCGGAACTAGGGATTGAACTCAGGGGCATTCTACCTCCGAGTTACACCCCCAGCCCTATTTTTTATTCTTTATTTTGAAACCGAGTCTCACTAAGTTGCGGAGTGCCTCACTAGGTAGCTGAGGCTGGCCTCGAACCCAGATCCTCCGGTCTCAGCCTCCCGAATGCTGGGATTACAAGCGTGTGCCACCACGCCCGGCTAGGAACTAGCATATTTCAAAATGATTTTTAGATAACTTAGAAAAATGATCAGGATACAATTTTAAGTGAGAATGGGACACAAAGCTTCATATATTTATATATTCAGTTATGTAAATTTCAATTAAGTCAAGTTAATATACCCTGGAAAAATATATGGGGAAATAGTTTTTAATGGTTAACTCTGGTTGGGGGAAATAGATGATTATTATTGTACTTCTTTATTAAGTTCTTCCTTATTAAGTGGTATTTGTTTATTGTACTTATTTATTTGTACTTATTTATTAAGTTGAGCTTTTTTTACTTAAAAAATACTAAAACAAGCCGGGTGTGGTGGCGCACGCTTGTAATCCCAGCATTTGGGAGGCTGAGACCAGAAGATCCAGGTTCGAGGCCAGCCTCAGCTACCTAGTGAGGCACTCCGCAACTTAGTGAGACTCGGTTTCAAAATAAAGAATAAAAAATAGGGCTGGGAGTTTAGCTCGGAGGTAGAATGCCCCTGAGTTCAATCCCCAGTACCACAAAAAAAAAAAAAAAAAAAAAAGAAAGGAGGGAGGGGCAGCATTCTGGAGGCTGAGACAGGAGGATCTGGGTTCAAGGCCAGTCTCACCTACCTAGTGAGGCACTCCCGCAACTTAGTGAGACCCTGTTTAAAAATAAAGACTAAAAAATAGGGCTGGGGGTATAGCTCGGAGGTAGAATGCCCCTGAGTTCAATCCCCAGTACAGCAAAAAAAAAATAGGGCTGGGGGTATAGCTCAGAGGTAGAACGCCCCTGAGTTCAATCCCCAGCACCGACAAAGAAAAAAAAAAAAAAGAAAGAAAGAAAAGGAGGGAGGGGCCTTTGCACACTTTGCATCTTGTTTCCATGACAACTGCAAGGCACTGTACTCCACCACAAACTCAGTGGCCAGGGGTGCAAAGCAGGTCTCAAAAGTCCCAGGGGTGGTCAGGCTGGCGCCTACTGGGGATCTGTTGCTTCCCTTTTCCACGCTGACCTGACCTCATCCTCCTCTTCGAAGGCTGCCTGTGCCTCTGATATCACTTCTCCTCTCTCTTTGACCCTCCTGCCTGTCTCCATCACCTAAAAGGACCCTGCGCTGACACTTAGCCACCTGTGTGCCCTGAGCCCCAGATGCGAGGTGCATACCACGTGCTGTTGGTTAAGAGCCACAATACCGACATTCAAGAGGGAAACAGGCTCAGAGGGTTTGTGTGTGTGCTCAGCGTCACACAGCCGAGGGGCGCCAGAACCAGACTTAGATACGGTTAGAGCCAGTTCCAAAACCTGGACAATCCTCCCGGTCTCGGGAGCCCCCACTCATGTTTATTTTGTGTATTGGTGACAGAAAAAAGGTGATGAGCCCCAGGCCTCTCTTTTCTTGAACTTTCTTGCTTGGTACTAAAGTATACCCACCTCTTTGTCTCTCTGCTTCGTCTTGTTTGGGGAACCCCAGCATGTTTGAGCCATGAGATGACAGATAGTGGTGGGAACATTTTGGAAATCAGGGCAAGAGATTCGAAACCCACAGGGACCCTTTGCTCTGAACTCCCAGGGAGGACGCCATCTGTCACGGGTGTGCAGACGGTCCCCGCAGCCAGGCGAGAGGTCAAGGGGAGCTGTATACTGTGCTCCTGAAATCCAGACTCCTGCACCCCATTTGCCACCCGGGGCCCCTGCCGCTGTCTAACCCCTGACCCTCGGGTGACTCACAGAGAAGATGGCCGCCAGGGTCTCGATGCCGCCCGTGCTCAGGGTGATGTAGGGAATCTTGTCCTCGGGGATGCCAGCCTTTCCAAAGATGCTGTTGGTGTAGAACCAAATCTGTGATGCGGGAAGAGGAGGAGAGATGATCAGTGAGAACCGTCCGTCCCATTCCTAAGCTAGAGCCAGGCAGAAGGTGGTCTCTGAGCTCCCTGCTCAATCCAGAGGCACGCAGGAGCTGCCGGATGTGGTTTCTGCCCGCGGTTTCTACCCCTCCGCTCCATGTCCCTTTCTTCATCGCTAAGAGAACTCCTACATTCCCGGGAGTGACATAGGCCCGGGTGAAAGACTGCATCCAGGTACCCCTTGCAGGTAGAAATGGGAATCAGGGGAAGTGCATCATGGGAAGGGAAATGGCAGGCTGCCAGGAAGTAACCCTGAACCTTCTCCACCCAGGGAGAGGCTTCTTACTTTTGACCATCCCTGAAAGTCACCCAAAGCCCCAGACGAATGTCATCCTCCTTCCTGTCACCTGCTTCAACCCTGGGGTGGAGGCAGAGGATGGGGTGGAGGCTCAGCCTCTCTGGGTGGGGCCAGCTGCAGCCCCAGCACAGCTGCATGCTCCATACTTCTGTTTCTTCCTGGCTCCTGACCCCTGGCTCCTGACCCCTGACCCCTGACCTCTGACCCCTCCCATCCCCCTCCTGGCTCCCGGGCTCTCAGCCCCATGTGGCTGAATTCCCAGGTCAGAGCAGCCCAAACCCAAAGGCCCCCTCTGTGAGCTGCTAGCATTTGGATGACGGAGGCTGTGAGCGGGAGGTTTGGGCCCCAGAAAATGCTGGGAGGTGGGCACTTGGACTTGGGTCTCCACCTCCCCAGCCTTGCTTCCGAGCCAGCATTCAGTAATGAAAGGCTCCTTGCCCTACCTCCACCCCCAGATTTAATCATGAAATCTCAGAAAGTGACCAAGTAAGGTCTCCAGTGTTGAGAGGGGCCAGGCGTGGTGGTGCACGCCTATAATCCCAGTACTTGGGAGGCTGAGACAGGAAGATCCCAGGTTTGAGGCCAGGCCCAGTTATTTGTTTATTTATTTATTTAGTGGTACTGGGGATTGAACCCAGGAGCATTCTACATCCGAGCTACACCCCAACCCCATTTTTATTCTTTATTTTGAAATAGAGTCTCACTAAGTTGTGGAGGGCCTCCCTAAGCAGCTGAGGCTACCCAAGAACCTGCGATTCTCCTGTCTCAGCCTCCCAAGTACTGGGATTACAAGTGTGCACCATCACACCTGGCTCAAGCTTGAGCAATTTAGTGAGACCTTTGGCAACTTAGTGAGACTGTAGCTCAAAATAAAAAATAAAATAAGGCTGGGGGTGTAGCTCTGAGGTAGAATGTCCCTGGGTTTTAACATACCCCCCCCCCCCACACACATACACATGGGACAGAAAATGCTAGCTTTTTTTTTCTTCCAGCACTGGGGATTGAACCCAGGGGCATTGTACTTCTGAGCTATACCCCAGCCCTATTTTTTATCCTTTATTTTGAAACAGGGTCTCACTAAGTTGCAGAGAAACTCACTAGGCAGCTGAGGCTGGCCGCGAACCCGGATCCTCCAGTCTCAGCCTCCCAAGTACTGGGATGACAAGCGTGCGCCACCACACCCGGCTGAAGGCGACATTTATTAAGGGCTAACTCTAGCCGCAGAACTGAGTCCTTTGCGTGGATGATGGCCACCTGGTATTATCCCGTTGTGCAGATGAGGAAACAGAGTCAGGTAGGTTCCACAGTTGCTCTGTGACACGTGTTTGTGGACCTTGGCAGGGCTGGGATGCGAACCTGGCCATCCCTCCCTCGGCCCCCGGCTTTTTAGGACTCTGAGCTCACACTCACCGCGTTGAGGCCGCAGAGCTGGTAGCAGGCCATGGTCACCACGACAGTGCCGACCTGCCAGCGGACGGAGGGATCCCTCAGCAGCTCCAGGACGGACAGCAGGCGGAGGTTCCTCTGTATGCGGCTCTCGGCCCGGACCTCCTCCATCTCTTGGGAGACGTCTGCCTTGCCCAGGAATGTCTGGAAGGCTGGAGACAGAGACAGATTCTTAGTGGGGGATGGAATGTTTCCCAAATCTAACCCAGCCATGAAGGGAGGCACCTGACCACCCAGACACACACCATGCCAGGGACCTTTGAAACCTGGAATCCAGAGCCCTTGTTTAAAAATGGGAAATCGGAGGCCCAGAGAGAGGCCATGACTCGCCCGAGGTCACCCCGCTGGCTGAGAGAGGACCCGGGTCTCCTGATTGCCCCCGTGGCAGAGCAGAGCACATCCAGGGCTTGAGCCCATCTCTAGCGGGCCAGGAGTGTTCCTGCCTCCTGTGACTGTTGTAACAATCGTACAGTGTCACGCACATTGAACCCCGGCTCAGGGCTTCCCACGCCGGAAAGGCTCTTTGGTGGACTTTCATTGAGCGCCTCCCGTTTGCCTGGGCCAAGGTGCTCATCCTCCTTGGGGGTGCCCAAGGGGAGGTGGGGTCTGTGCTGGGCCAGGATGCTCCACTCCATTGTGGGAAGGAGGGCCGAGCCTCGTGACCTTCAAGGCCTGCCCCTGTGGCCCTCCAGTCGAAGTATTCTCAAAGGGTTTCATCGTTCCAGGATTCCAACGCACCCTGTGACCTATGCCACTTCCGGGTTGAACACTGCACATTTCCATCCTTGGAGAAACTACGCTATTAACCAAGATTGCAATTGTGTAAACACCCGTAGAGGAGTGGGCTGCCCGGCTGATTATTATAACGTCATGATTATCAGATCGTGGGAAGGCTTTGAGAGCCAAGTTTAAGTACTCAGTGCCCCTCCTGCAGAGAGAGGCGGCTGTCCCCGCGGCGGCTCCCGGGGGACTGTGCATTCAAGGACCAGCGGGTAGTCTTCTTAATGACATGGATCTGCACCGCAGGGCCAGCGAGATTGCTCTTCTTAAGCAGGGGGGCGAGGAGGGGCGGCTAAACTTGCTCCAGAATCTCTGGGAAGCAAGCTCTGAAGGATTTGGAGTGCTCTTTCCAGCAGGGTACTGAAAACTGCTTCAAAGCATCCCTTTGTAAACCATGGCTTAATGCTATTCCAGCATCCATTAAAGGTAAACAAGAGAGGTAGCAGAATAGGTCATGTTTCCCCATCACGCACTAAACCATGGTATTTCTAATATTTCTTCAAAGTTCAAAATGCAACATTTCAGTGATAAAATAATTCCAGAGTCTGGGGGCAGGGAAAAAAAATTCTCTCTCCTCCCTCCCTCCCTGACATACACATTTCTTTTTTCTTTCTTTTTTTTTTTTTGCGGTACTGGGGATTGAACTCAGGGGCATTCTACCTCTGAGCTACACCCCCAGCCCTATTTTTTATTCTTTATTTTGAAACCAGGTCTCACTAAGTTGCGGAGTGCCTCACTAGGTAGCTGAGGCTGGCCGCGAACCCAGATCCTCCGGTCTCAGCCTCCCAAATTCTGGGATTACAAGCGTATGCCACCACGCCCGGCCACATTTCTCATTTTATTTATTTATTTATTTTTGCGGTACTGGGGATGGAACCCAGGGGCATTCTACCTCCGAGCT